>JARHVA010000278.1:852500-1155000 GCA_037957365.1 Torreya grandis | reverse complement strand
AAACAATCTTGTAGTTAGATTTCCTATTTCTTTAAGTGGGGATAAGGAGTGTTATCAACCATTGAATTTGAGAGATGACTTGTCCTAATAAAATATTTTTATCCTTATTTATGTTTTAATGGAATTTTTATTATATTAACAAATTAAAAAAACAATAATTTTCTTAATTGCATGAAATTTTATTTTGTAAGAAGTTAATAAATCCCTTTTAGAATCTAATTTAAATACATAACTAAAGTGATCCAAAATTGAATTTAAGACCTGTTACCAATTCTTTAAAGTTACAATAATTAGTATTTGGCACCATATAAATATTTTTCCTTTTTCAAGATGAAATGGTTATCCATTTTCAAATGGTGTTCGTAAGATAAATCTCTTTTTATTGTTATTTTCTTCATGGAGATGTCTTAGGATCGTTATCTTAAAATATTATGGAAGTCAAATTCCTTTGAAATGAGAGTTGTTTCCTATTCCTATTAGATTCATATCATCTTAGGAATATTAACATTTAATTTACCTTAATGTTTTTTATTTAAGGTTACATGATTCCAAATTCATTTCACTCTAGAGTTTCTATGGAATCTGGATTTTTTCTACAGTCATTTTGGAAATAACCTCGAATTAATATTAGAACTAGATATTTTTTGATATGGAAATTTTCAAGATCTAGTTTTATATTATGGTAATTAGTTTATACACACATATTTTTATCTATCTTTTTATTATACCTTTTGGTTGATCTAATTCCAGAGGCTTTTGGCAATTTTTTGCAATTGATTTTTTTTTTTCAACCTACGAAGTCATTTCAAAATTGAATTGTCAAAAATAGCTATAAGAGTTATTACGGAAAAATAGAGGTTGATAATGAAGTATTTAAAATTCAAATTTATACTATAACTTTGATTTAATATTATCAGATGTTTTTCCTATTATTAGTGGTTCAATTCTAAACCTAGTTTATTCAAGAAATTACTAAGAAGAATAGTATTTTGCATTAAAAACCGTTTGAAATGTTGAGTTATTTTAGCATTTAAATTATTAGAGATTGTTTACATAGGTACTTATTGATACATTTTAGATAATATAATATATATTAACTCTTATAAATATTTTTTACCTTGTGGGGGTATTTTATCCATCATTATTTGATAGGCGATTTAACAAAAATGTGACTTGGTTGTGAGGTGAGCTAGTCTAATCTCAATGCACCATGTTTGGGTAATTTCCACATCAACATGAATAGTTTGAATTGAATATAATAATAATGGGTATTAAAGTGATTATGTTTGAGTTTGGATGATTTATGATTTTGGATGCTTACATAGCTTTAGTGTGTTTGCAATCATAATTTGTAGAATCACTGTGACAATGAATTGTTGATAGACCATATTCCATACCATTGGGACAAGATTAAATATTGGTCTCATTAGTATAAGGTAACCTTGATATACTTGATTATATAAGTTGAGTGTATTATTACACATTGATTCTGGTGTAGTCAACACAAATAATGCACATCTAGCTTGCCAAATGTATTTATGGATTTTGTTTCTAAATAGAAAGTGAGCATCTATATTGCAGATAACATACCTTGAGTGTGTTTATATACATTTAAGGTTTTATTCACATGTAGAAATAGACATAGAGGATGCATGTAGTTAATACACATATTAATATGGTTGTGTTAATGGTTAACTTATTTATTTGTGTAGAGCTAGTGTTGCACAAGGGAAGTAAAAAAAAATAGTAGTGTTTTTATGGGTTTTTATTTGGGTGTGACATATTATTGAAGCACTTTGGTAATTTTAACCAATGGTGAATTCAGAGCGATCATGTCTCAATTTTGGATAACTAATCAATTTATTAAGTTAGAAAAATGAATTATTCCAACTCTCATGAATAGGACATAGTTCATATTGTATTAATCCAAAAAAGTGGAACCATAATGGGTTTGATAGAAGTGATGATAAGGCTATTGAGTGTTACTAGAATCAAATGCACATAACTTGTAATAAAAGATGGAACCACACAAAAGGTTTGATATAAGTAATTTCAAGGCCATTCAACATCACTAAAAATCAACATGCATTACCCATAATATATTTGAATCACACCATTGTAGATGATCTAGATTCTATGTGAAATATCAAAAGAGAATGAAGAATATTCATGGCTCATCATGATCACATTGTTTTAAGATTTGAATTAAAATGAATATTTTGTCTTTGAAATTGTAAATTTAAATTTTGAAACATATGCATGAGAAAATATCATGCCTTTTTAACTTCAAAATTTTTCCTTTGAACTTTGAATTGTAAATTTGAATTTTGAAGCATACCTCTTTGAACTTGTATCAAGTGATATAGAATGCCATGTATCTATATGCTCAATTCTATATTAGAAATTATAACTTTGATTTTGTATTTGTTTTGAATATGATCATGCATATGCATTCAAGTGTGTATAACTATGTGCTTTTAGTCTTTGAAAAGTGAGGGCATATTCAAGTCATTTGCCCCCAAAATTTGTATCAATGAATAATTTTTTAATATATTTAGAATATTATATATGTATGTACACATACATAGACATTAGTATTTTGGGATGTTTTTAATTAGTTAAGTTATGAATCTATATATTTAAGAGCAATAATAAAACCATTAGTTTCTTTTTTTTTTGGAATCTCTGGTCATATTGAGGTAAAATTATAATTTCTTATAAGGTTTTAACTAGGGATCCCATAGAGATGAAAATTAAAACATGTATGCATTTAAAATGTTGAGTTTCTCACTTTTCCTGTATGCTAAAACTTCTATAAAAGACTAGATAATAATATATATTGAAAATTTATTTCCTTGATTTGGTTGAGTGAATGTTTGTTACATTATGTCATTATTAATATTACAGTGAAGTTGGACTCACTGAATATTAGTTGTGTTGCTTGAATTTTTTAAATAAATATCTTCTATTTCTTTTAGATTAATGCTAGGGAATTAGGTTCTATGACCCAAATACCATAAAATTCAATAGAACATAAATATTCTAGATTAACAATCTTATCACCAAGGCATATAGCCAACTTAAAATCAAAGATTTTAATTTAGTGCTAGTACTAAGATTACTTCATCTTAAAAAACAAATTTAATCAAATTGAATATCGCTACTTATTTTTATCCTCCTTTTTAGTTTTGTAAAGAGAACTATCATTATTGGGTGGAGATCTAAGAATGAGATGATCTTTTTTTTCATCCTTGGGTTTGCCTCTTAAATATTCACTCTTATTTACACTATTACCATTGTTACCAAAATTCTCAGCATTTCAAGTTATTTTTACCAAAGGTGTTACCTTATCCAATTTTTTTGTCTTTACCATCACTAAATCCACTCCTACAAATTGATAAGGAATATCTGTAAAAGTTGAAAACAATTCTAACATTTGAAGGGGATTCCTTAAAATTCAAGGGATTGAGACCAACTTATATCTCATACTTTAATCTCAATACCAATGAGAAGATCCTAAGAGATATCTAAACACACCAAAATACTGACAAATGTAGTTCGAGAAAAATTCAACAAAACAACATCAATTTTCAACATCTCACCCAGCACAAACCCAATAACTGAAAGACATATCTCAGACCAAAATTGGAGTGGTAGATATAATAATCTCACCCAAATGGGACACAATGAAATATTTTTTGTCAAAGGGTTAAAATTAAGATTCCAAGGTTTCATTAGTAGCAAGTGATTTTCATAACTCCATCTTTTAGCTTGAAAAATATTATCTTGATTAACTAAAGACTCAAAGGTGACAATAAAAAAACCTTCATTACATGGATAAATTTCCATAGTGCCTTCCAACAAAGAATTCCAAGATTCTAAAATCTACTAATGCAGGACTAAAAGTGATGGCCAAAACCTATCAAAATGATAGACCAAACCCCTCTCTATAAACCATTTTTCACCTTCCAAAATATTCTCTAAAGATTTATTTGTAAATTTAACACTTACATATTTTATTGATGAAACCCTATCTTGGTCTAGCAACATAGGCTCTCCGACAACCCTAGTAAAATGGTTTAACATGATATTGGAAGAGGACCATTGTCTTGAAAGCTTGCATGAATTTGCTAACTTTTAAAGAAGATTCAACAACTACTACACCTTCCCAAAAACCTCCACCACCATTAAGTCCTTATTCTACCCCTATCGAGTCACTTCTCTAGAACTTAATAATTTTTTTGGCACCCTATCTTGATCGCCACTGCCACTGGAATAAGCTTCATGCTAAAATCTCTAATCAACACCATCACAAGCTATAATATCATAATTTTAGTTATAATTACTAAAAATTTAAAATCTCTTCTATTTTATTGTTAGGATGAATTTATTTATTTTCTCCGTATTACACACACACACACACACACACACACACGCACACACACACACACGCACACACACACACACACACACACACACACACACACACACACACACACACACACACACACACACACACACACACACACACACACACACACACACACACACACACACACACACACACACACACACACACACACACACGTGTGCGCCCACACACACAGACACAAAGACACACATTTTCATTGTTAGGATGAATCCTAATTTTCATTATTTATCTTATTTATGACTCTAAAAAATGAAAGATGATTTTGATATGGAATTTTTACTTGATCAACATAAGCTGACACTTTGTTGCTTATATATTTTAGTGCAGGATGCAGGAGAAAGTTGTATAAAGATAACACCTAATATTTATTTTTTATAGATTATGCTGCATAGTCTAAAATTATAACAAATTATCTATCTATCTATCTCTTTTTTATTAGTGAAGGATTCTGAATTACCATTTTTTTAATGTATCTTTTTGCATTTACTTTGAATGATTAAGATCTTTAAGCCTTTTTTCTTGTAAAATATTGGTTATAGTATTAAAATGCATTCTTATTTGTGTAAGAAAAGATAGAATTAATTATTAAACTCTTGTTGTTAATTAGATGAATTACTTGGAAAAGGAATGAATCTTGTTTCATTTAAACTATGGAAGTATTAATACAAACATTAACAATGGTTAATAGTTTATTTCTATTTATTTTACTCAAAGAGTTTCTTATGTCATAAATATTAGTTGAAACTACTAAGACTTGTAAGTAATAATGACTCCAAAATTTAATATGTAGATTAATCTTCTTTCTTAAATAATATTAAAAGTAGTATGTTTGATAAACTTGAAAAGTTATATGGTTGTTGACCAAGTCTTGAATTGATAATTTAATGGTTATGAGTAATTAGTCAATTATACCCATTACATAATTTTATTTAATTTATTTAATAAACAATTATTTGATTTTTAATTGGTTGATATATGTAGACAATTCATAATAGAAAACTTATTTAAGGAATTATAAGACTTGGAACTAGTTAAGACTTAATAGAAAACTTATTTAAGGAATTATATGGTTGTTGACCGAGTCTTTGTGTTGTTGAATTTGAGAGATGACTTGTCATACTATATTATTTTTATCCTTATTTAGAGATCTAATTGAAGTTTTACCATATTAACAACCTAAAACAATAGTGTTTTTCCTAATCACGTGAACTTTTGTTTTGTAATAAGTTAATAAATCCTTTTTAGAATCTAATTTAAATAAATAAGTGATCTAAAATTGAATATAAGATCCATTACAAATTGTCTTAAGTTATGAGAATTGATATTGGTAACCATATAAATATTTTTCCTTTTTCAAGATGAAATGATTATCTATTTTTGAATGGCATTTGTAAGATAAAACTCTTTGTGTTGTTATTTTCTCTGAGGAAACATCTTAGGATCATTATCTTAAAATATTCTAGAAGTCAAATTCCTTTGAAATGAGAGTTATTTCTTATTCCTCTTAGATTCATATAATCCTAAGAATATTAAAATTTAATTTACCTTAATGTTTATTACTTAAGATTACACGATTCTAAATTTAGTTCACTCTAAATTTTTTGTTGAATCTAGATTTTGTTTATGGAGTCATTTTCAGAAATAAGCTCAAATTAATATCATAACTAAAGATTTTTTTGAAATGAAATTTTTTGAGCTCTAGTCTTATATTAAGGGAATTAGGTTATATAATCATTATTTATATACCTCGTTCTTATGCATTTTGGTGGATCCAATTACAGAGGCTTTTAGCAATTTTTTGCAACTGATGTTCTTTTTTAGTCTACAAAGTCATTTCAAAATCAAGTTACTAAAAATAGCTAGAGGAGTTTTTAAGGAAAACCAAAGGTTAATAATGAATTATTTCACCTTTAAATTTATATTAAAACTTTGATTTAATAGTTTTATACATTTTTAATATTTTTATTTATTCAATTTGAAACCTAATTTATTCAATAAATTACTAAGTATAATAGTATTCTACATTAAAACCTGTTTGGAATGCTAATTTTTTTTAGCATTTAAATCACTATAGATTGTTTATGTAGGTACCTAGTGATATATTATAGCTAATAGAATATATAATAAATTATATAAATAATTTTAACCATATGGGGGTATTTTATCCATCATCATTTGATAGGTAATTTAACAAAAATGTGACTTGATTATGAGATGAGATAGACTAATCTCGATGCACCATGTTTGGATAAGTTCTACCTTGACACAAAGTAATCATGGGTAGTACAATGATTATTTTTGAGGATGGGTGATTTAGGATCTTGGATGCTTATGTAGATTTAGAATGTTTGTAGTTGTAATTTACAGAATCATTATGACATTGAATTGTTGATAGATCACGTTCCATACTATTGGGATTAGATTCAGTATTGGTCTCATTAGTTTGGGATAAAATTTATATCATTGAGTATCTATGTTAAGTGTATCATTGCACACCGATTATGGTGTAGTCAATACAACTTAGTCATATCTAAATTTTCAAATGCCTTTATGTATTTTGTTTACAAAATAGAAGGTGAGCATATATGTTGCATATAACATACCATGAGTGTATTTATATACATTTAAGTTTTCATTCACTTGTGGATGTAGAATTAAAAGATGCTTGTAGTTAATGCACACATTAGTATGGTTATGTTAATGGTTGAACTATTCACTTGTGCAAAGTTAGTGTTGCACAAGGGAAGTAAAAAAAAAATAGTAGTGTTTTTATATGTTTTATTCAAGTGAAATTTTGAGTGTGACATTTTAGTATTAGATCCTGGGTTCAATATCAGGAGCTCTAGGGAATTATATTTGGTATTTTTATGGAAGTTTTGAAACTTATCATCATGATATTTATGTTCGTTTATACTCAAAACAAATTGAGATAATAATCTAAATTGTGTGACCATATTGTTAGTTCTTGGGTAAAGTTACTTTGAGTTTGGATCATAGACTTTGTTCACATGTCTCTACTTCAAGTTAGTGTTTTGTATAATATTTATTATGTGATATATTTACTTATATAGGGTAGGGTATTTTAATGTTAATTATGACTATGTATTTACTACATAGATACTCATGAGGTATTTTGTTATCATAATTCATCTCTTTAGTATTATAGTATAATTAACTAACCCTAGTTTAGAGGGGGAACATAGGATATGTTTTCCTTAAGATCTTGTTGTGGCATGTTTATAATTCTATAGGGTTTGTTTGATCTTATTTACTATTATTTTGCTAATGAGGTATAAAGATGATAGTGTTATTTTTTTAATATGAGGAAGTGATAAATACCATAATGAATTTAATGGTTAATATTTTTTATAAGTATATTTGAGAGGTTTACAAGGTTTTACTATAAGTATATAACGTAGATGAATCTTGAGGCTATAGTATATTTCTTTGAAATGGTAAATTATTTGATCCAAGCTTGATCTTATACAACTTAACCAATTTAAAAACCGTAAATAACCTTACAATGTTAAAATAAATGTGTTAATGATAGGTCTATTATACAATTATATAATTGATTGAATGGTTGTTTAGATTAGTTTAATTCTTTAGTAGTGGCACTTAGTTGGGTAGGTGGCCTATGAGTGTTAATAACATTGACATAAGATAATTTATTTTAGTGATTTAGGTAGTGGTAACCTTAAGTGACTGCACCTCCCCTTTGTTAAGCATGCTCATGATATGAGTACATCTTGATTTGGTAGTATATATGCTAGTTGTCTAGAACATATAGTTAGCATTAATTGTGTTTTCTAGACTTTTAAGGATGATAACATTTTTAGGTGACCTTATCTTTTGCATTGACCATTGCATCCATTTGATAACTCATGTTTTATTAACACATGAAAAATATAATATCATGTAGTACCATATTTGATGCACATTTCAAGGTCTGTAGAACCTTTCTTTCTTCATCTTATCACACCCTAGTTGAGAATGGTGAAAGTTTGGTCATTTAGAGTATGTATTGATGGGTCGTGTAGTTGAAGCACTATTTTTTCTTGATGATGATTGTTTAGACAATATTGATACTTCTATTATTTACAATAGATAGTAGTTTTCAGTGGTCAACACTCAAACATACATATAGTTTTCATTTGATAGAACTTTAGTGATCTATGTTTGATAGTGATAGTCCCTATGAGATATGATATTTATGATAAGTTCGGTTATATATAAGTCAAAGATATGAGCTATTATCATTTGGTGATGATATGGCACTGGGATACCATGTGTAGGAGACGTCACTCATTATTTTCCTTTTTTTTAACCAGCTGGTTGTTATGATTGACCACACCCTAGCTAATGATGTAGTTTGATTCTCCAAATGGATAGTAGACTATTTTCATATTGGTAATAGTAGGTGGACCAATATACTATGTTAATGATGTATTTCAATTCTCCATGATGGTTATTGAACCACCCAATGCTCTCTTACCTTATTATTTCTGTCTTTGGGTGACTTGTTAAGTCACATATTGATTATGATGTGATCTACTTTCATTGTGGTTTGTTGAATTTATTTTAATTTGTTTGAATACTTTATTTTAATCTAACTTGAAACCAATACTATTTTCTTATTTTTGAATATATTATGTAACTGATCATAGAAATTTTTATTGACTTTTTTTTATGATTAAGATTTCTCTTTTAAGGTGATTTGTTTTCATTTTTTTTATCAATTTTACTTTTACACGATTAGTTTAATTTTAAAATTTCTTTTAAATGATTTTTGGTATTATTTTTACATGTGTTCATAATGTGAATAACTATTATGTTAGTGGTGTGATATGGGGGAGGAGAAGTAGCTTAGGATATAACTAGTGGGTCATTATGGGAATCAATCACACTAGTTCATGATACCATCCTTCTCACCCCACTAGATGTGGTGGTTATGTGTGTGTATGTGGTCCTTTCATAGAGACATGATTATTTTGGGAGGTATAAGGAGTTTATATGATAGATCATAATGATATCTCAGTTAATTCAGTAGTGGTATTCTTATATTCTAATGATGTTAGATGTTGGGATCTAGTATGCTATTGTATGGTTCAACATGGTCCAACTTAGTTCAACATTATAATTTGGTGCATGTACTCATGTGTTCTAGATGGCACTAGATATTGGGACTTAACTTTGATAATATTATTCTTTATGATTTAATATGTTGCAATATTGTTTAGTTTTATTAGAAGGGTATTGTCATGGATGAATACTTATCTTATCAGTGTAATTTTTCCATTATTGATGCTCATAATTCTTTCTCAATATTGTTTATTCATTATATTGGTACTTGACCTCTTATAAATATATCAGAGGATTTTGAGTTTCAGTGGGTAGATGTCAGATATGTATAAAAACATGACTTATAATATAATGACTTTGGTTCGTAATTTATCATTCCAAAGGATATTCATGTTACTATGGGCACATGATATTATTGATTTAATTGGTATAGGGAGACGATGTGACTTAAATTGGTTAGTATGACTTAGTATGATAATTTGACTTGGTGGTGTTTAGAATTCTTGGTAGTACAATATATTTTCATGGTTTGACACTTATTTGTCATTTGGTTTGTTCATAAAGGGATGTCATTGAGTGATTAGTATGGCCAAACAAAAAATTGATACCTTGTGCATATACAAATTTAGAGTGTGATATAAACATTTGGTGATATTAGTTAGTTTGTGATAAATAGTGGTTATCAATATTGGTTAATATTACTTAGTTTTGATTAGTTTTTCTAAGTATAATTCAGCCAAAGAATGACACTTATATTCGTATACTCATATCAATGATCATTTGTGTTTAGTTATTTTACCAGTGAAACTTGAGTATCAATGGCTTGTAGAATCATTTTAGGGATTTTTGAGAGTGAGTAAATAGTGTACTATTCTTCATTATAGTTTCTGCATCGAGGATGTTGATTATATGAATGGAGGAGTATGTAATACCCCACATGAGGGACCACCTTTCCTTACCAATTAAGACATTTGGTAATGCAATTGGATGGTTGTTAAGAATTTAAATTATTGTTCCCTCTTTGTCACTAATAGATTAATACTCCTCAATGAATAAAGAAAGATTATTTAAATTATAATTACACACCTTAAATATGTATTCACATATCACAAATTAATAATATTTAAAATTAAAATTAAATAGGTCTTAGGATTCATATAGAGCCTATAAAACTATCGCATAAGTCTTGTATAAACCTTATTGTCTTAGGTCCTAGCCTAGTTAGTAGACATTGAACTACTTGGTGGAGTATTTTTCAAGTAAGGTAATTTAAAATTTATTTGTTGTAATGAGCCCATGTAGGCATATAAGATAATTTATTTTAAGACCTTACTTGACATAAAATTCATGTGTGAAATAAATTATAGGTCCGTTATGACATGAAAAGGACCCATGTAAGAAAAGGCACTCTCTTCAGTTAATGGGTTGATGGCTATCCTTGAAAAGTGAATTTTGACTCTTCTTTTTTTGGAAAAACCTTAGTCATCATTTTGAGGTTTTGGGATGATGGGAAATAAAATAATAAACAAAAAAATAAAAAATAAAATAAAAAAATTAAAGATTGTGAACAAATATTTATGCAAGATTGGCCTAAACCAACATAGTTTTCCTTTGGGAGCTTCATTCCTTTTGCAAGGCCTTGCCTCCTTTGAAGTTGTTACTATTAGGAGAGCTATTCAGGTGGAGAGAAGAAGAAGAAACGTGAATGGCTAATCAACTAGAGGAAATGGATGCAAGTTTGAATTGGGCAAGTAAATCTTCCCTTATAGTTTCTATTGTTCCTTTTTCAAATTTAAATTTAGGTTAAAAAATGGAGGGAAGATTCATTGGATTAGAATCAGGGTTAATTTATTTTTTAATTTTCCAAATTAATTTACCTATATTTGTTTGATGAATCGATTAAGGTTATAAACACTCTGATTAATTAATTTTTCTTTTTATTAAAAAAAATTGAAACCCTCTCTTCATTGTGTTTTGTTGAAAAAAATTCCTACTTGGAAGTTGTAAGAATTGTCTACTTGAAAGTTGTAAGATCTTTTGATTTAATCTCAATTTTGGTTTGGGTTTACAAATAAAAATAATGGTTGAATAAATTATGCATTTCTTTTTATTTTTCTTAGTTTATTCTTACAGATATATATATAAAAAAAAACAGTACTATTTTAATAATTACAGACAGAAATCATTTATGAAATATATATTTAGGTCTGTTTATTTATATTCTACTCTATGTTTTATTTAAAAAAAACCTATGATATTTATAAAAATGGGTTATATATATATATATATATATATTAACACACACACACACACACACTTAAAATTTAGGGAAAAAGGAGGGGTCGGGCAAGTTGACCCTCCCCTTCTCCCTAAGGGTTGGCCACCATGGTCAATGGCCATGGCCGCATCTAGGCCATAAGAGCTAGTCCTCAGTTACCGACCATGGCTAAATGTAAGTTTTTAAAAAATGTATATATATATATATATGTGTGTGTGTGTGTGTGTGTGTGTGTGTGTGTGTGTGTGTGTGTGTGTGTGTGTGTGTGTGTGTGTGTGTGTGTGTGTGTGTGTGTGTGTGTTTCATATTTAATTTTAAATATTATTATTAATTTTTTTTAAAAAAAAAATACATAAATAATTATATATACATAATGAATAATTCATTAATATATCTAGGATATTATATAGGTATGTACGCATACATAGACATTAGTAATTTGGAAAATGTTGAAGTCAATTTTTTTATTTGTTAATTTATGAACGCACATATTTGAAAACAATAATCAAAATTTTAGTTCTTTTTATTATTTTTAGAATCTCTAGTCATATTGAGGGAAAATTTTATTTTTGCATCAGGATTTAACCATTGATCTCGTAGAGATAGAATTTAAAACATGTATGCATTTAAAATATTGAGTTACTCACTTTTCTTATATGCTACAACTTATGCAAAAGACTAGACAAGAATATATATTTAAAATTTATTACCCTGATTTAGTTGAGTGAATGCTTGTTACATTATATCATTATTAATATTGTAGTGAAGTTGGGCTCACTAGATATTAGTTGTGTTGCTTGAATTCTTTAAGAAATATCATTTATTTTACTATTGGGGTGAATTTACCTATTTTATTCTTATTACATTTTATTTTATAATAGTACTAACAATAACAACAACAACAACAACAACAACAACAACAACAACAACAACAACAACAACAATAATATCATTATTAGGATAAATATTAATTTTCATTGTTTATCTTGTTTATGACTCTGAAAAATGAAAGAAGATTTTGTGAGGGAATTTTTACTTGCTTAGAATATGCTGACACTTATTGCTTATATATTTTAGTACATGGTGTAGGAGAAAGTTGTATACAAATAACACCTAATCTTTGCTTTTATAGATTATACTGTATAGTCTAAATTGTAACAAATTGTCTATCTCTTGATTAATAATGAAGGATTCTAAATTTTTAGTTTTTGGAATGTTTCTATTTGCATTTGATTTTAATGATTAAGATATTTAAGCCTATATTGTTATAAAATATTGGTGACAATATTTAAATATATTCTAGTTTGTGTAAGAAATGATAGAATTTCTTAGTAAACTCTTAATGTTAATTAGGTGAATAACATGGAAAATGAATGAATCTTATTTTATTTAAACTGTGGAAGTCTTATGACAATCATTAACAATGGCTAATAGTTTATTTCTATTTGTTTTACTCCCTAAAGAATTTCTTGTATCATAAATATTAGTTGAATCCACTAAGATTCGTAAGTAACAATGACTCCAACATTTAACATGTATATTAAGATTTTTTGCTTGAAGAATATTAAAAATAATTTGCTTGGTAAACTTGAAAAGTTATATGGTTGTTGACCTAGTCTTGAATTGATAAATTAATGATTATGGGTAATCGATCAATTATACCCATTATGTAAATTAAAATAATTTATTTAATAAATAAGGACTTGATTATTAATTGGTTGATATATGTAGAAAATTCATAATAGAAAACTTATTTAAGGAATTATAAGTTTTGGAACTAATTAAGACTAAAATCAAGTATCAGTCACACATGAAATGAATCTTCAACACATTTTTTTTTTTAATTTTTTTTAATCTCATGATTTAGATTGTGGTGTTCTTATTGAAATTAAGTATATTAAAATTAAATTATAATAGTAAATTTATTTTATATAACTTTGACCAAATGAATTTTAGATTTATCAACTGCTAGTCAAACAATCTTGTAGTCAGATTTCCTGTTTCTTTAAGTGGGGATAAGGAGTGTTATCAACTATTGAATTTGAGAGACGAATTGTCCTAATAAATTATTTTTATCTTTATTTAGAGTTATAATTGAATTTTTATCATATTAAGAACTTAAAACAACAACGTTTTTCCTAATTGCATGAAATTTTGTTTTATAAGAAGTTAATAAATCTCTTTTAGAATCCAATTTAAATACATAGCTAAAGTAATCCAAAACTAAATTTAAGACTCATTACCAATTCTTTAAAGTTTAAAGAATCGATATTGGGCACCATATAAATATTTTTAATTTTTAAAGATGAAATGGTTATCCATTTTCAAATGGTGTTTGTAAGATAAAACTCTTTGTATTGTTATTTTCTTCATGGAGATGTCTTAGGATCGTTATCTTAAAATATTATGGAAGTCAAATTCCTTTGAAATGAGAGTTGTTTCCTATTCCTATTAGATTCATATCATCTTAGTAATATTAACATTTAATTTACCTTAATATTTTTAATTTAAGGTGACATGATTACAAATTCATTTCACTCTAGAATTTCTATTGAATTTGGATTTTTTCTATGGAGTCATTTTGGAAATCAACGCAAATTAATATTATAACTAGAGATTTTTTGAACTGGAAACTTTCAAGCTCTAGTTTTATATTATGGTAATTAGTTTATACACACATATTTTTATTTATATTTTTATTATGCCTTTTGGTGGATCCAATTCCAGAGGCTTTTGGCAATTATTTGTAATTGATTTTCTTTCAACCTGCGAAGTCATTTCAAAATTGAGTTGTCAAAAATAGCTATAAGAGTTATTAATGAAAATTAGATGTTGATAATGAAGTATTTAACCTTTAAATTTATACTATAACTTTGATTTGATATTATCATATGTTTTTACTATTATTAGTGGTTCAATTATAAACCTAGTTTATTCAAGAAATTACTAAGAAGAATAGTATTTTGCATTAAAAACCGTTTGAAATGCTGAGTTATTTTAGCATTTAAATTATTAGAGATTGTTTACATAGGTAATTATTGATACATTTTAGATAATATAATATATATTAACTTTTATAAATATTTTTTACCTTGTGGGGGTATTTTATCTATCATTATTAGATAAGCGATTTAACAAAAATGTGACTTGGTTGTGAGGTGAGCTAGTCTAATCTCAATGCACCATGTTTGGGTAATTTCCATGTTGACATGAATAGTTTGAATTAAATATAATAATAATGGGTATTAAAGTGATTATGTTTGAGTTAGGGTGATTTATGAGTTTGAATGCTTACGTAGCTTTAGTGTGTTTGCAATCATAATTTTAGAATCACTGTGACAATGATCTTTTGATGGACCACATTACATACCATTAGTACAAGATTCAATATTGTTCTCATTAGTATAAGATAACCTTGATATATTTGAATATATAAGTTGAGTGTAGTATTTCACATTGATTCTGGTGTTGTCAACACAAATTAGGCACATCTAGCTTGCCAAATGCATTTATGCATTTTGTTTCTAAAATAGAAGGTGAGCATCTACATTGCATATAACATACCTTGAGTGTGTTTATATAAATTTACTATTTTATTCACTTGTAGACATAGAAATAGATGATGCATGTAGTTAATACACATATTAGTATGGTTATGTTAATTATTAAATTATTTATTTATGTAGAGCTAGTGTTGCACAAGGGAAGTAAAAAAAATAGTAGTATTTTTATGGGTTTTTTTTGGGTGAGATTTTGGGTGTGACGTATTATTGAAGAACTTTGGTAATTTTAACCAATGATGAATTCAGAGTGATCAAATCTCAATTTTGGATAACTCATCAAGTTATTGAGTTAGAAATATGAATTATTCCAACTCACATAAATAGGACATAGTTCATATTATACTAATCCAAATTGGTGGAACCATGATGGGTTTGATAGAAGTGATACTAAGGATATTGAGTGTCACTAGAATCAAATGCACATAACTTGCAATAAAAGATGGAACCACACAAAGGGTTTGATATATGTTAAGGCCATTGAGCATCACTAAAAATAAACATGAATTACCCATAATAGATTTGAATCACACCATTGTAGATGATTTAGATTCTATATGCAATATCAAAAGAGAATGAAGAATATTCATGGCTCATCATGATCACATTATTTTTAGATTTGAATTAAAATGAATATTTTGTCTTTGAAATTGTAAATTTAAATTTTAAAACATATGCATGATAAAATATCATGCCTTTTTAACTTCAAAATTTTTCCTTTGAACTTTGAAATTGTAAATTTGAATTTTGAAGCATACCTTTTTGAACTTGTATCAAGTGATATATAATGGCATGCATCTATATGCTCAATCTATATTAGAAATTATAAATTTGATTTTGTATTTGTTTTGAATATGCAAATTCATATGCATTCAAGTGTGTATAAATATGTACTTTTAGTATTTGAAAAGTGAGGGCATATTCAAGTCATTTTCCCCCAAAATTTGTATCAATGTGATCATATGTTGTTGGTGTTTAGTCCTAGTTTTGATACATAGAATGCACAAGCTGAGTGATAACACGAACCAAGTAGGTGGATTCCAAAAATTAGCTAAAATCAAAATTAAATAATAATGTGAGAATATTGCATAAGATAAGATAGGATCTAAAATCTAAACATACATTAACAAAGATCACAAATGTGAGTAATAAAAATTGGAGAGTGATAAGTAACTCTTCCATAAAAAGTGGTCAAAAAACCCTTGAAACATAATAGTAATTACTCCAAAAAATGTGGTCAATAGGGCCAAAAATAAAGGAGTAACTTCCATACCCAAATAACCACACAAGGGAGGTAATTCCTAGTCACCCAGTCAACCTGCACATATAAACAAGCTTCTCCATGAAAGTAGGAAAACTCCATGTAAGGGAAAAAAACCCATAATAAATAAATATGATAAAAAATAAATCACCTACTATAACACCCACTATAATCATAACTTAGGTGGGAAATGTACAAAAATGGGTCCCAATAATTAGGCCTAATGATGTACCCCATGTAAAAATTAATCTCTTATAAATTAGAGAAATGGAGAAAACCCATAGGAAAAAATCCTCCCCTAAAGAGAGATATAAATAAGAAGAGGTTAGAATTCCCCCCATAAGATGATGATGTAGTGTCTCAAACCTCAAGAATAGACCAAAAATGTAGATACTTTCTCTTTATGAAAGTTTTGGTAAGGATGTCTATAATTTAGTATGTCATCTATAAATATCTTAGATCATGATGTCCACATGAATGAGCTATATGATGAAATGCATGTGAATCTCTATGTTTACATATTTCATTACATTTTTCCTAAAATTATTATCCTTGATGATGGATACACCTATTATATCCAAAAAATTGGAATTATTAAATTTGTACATGGTGGAACCAATTTTAAATAATTTATACCATGAAAACTTGATAGATCTTATTGAATCTCTATGTGTTTGGTCTATTGATGCTAGACCAGATCCTTAAAAATTCTAATGGTACTCTAGTTATCATAGTAGATGATGTTAGGTAATTTTAACTAGATACAAAACTCTATAAGAATCCCCTAAAGCTAGATAGCCTTGTTATAAATATTGACAACCCCATGGACTCTACCTTAGTAGATTATAAAGCAATAACATTCTAATGCTTGCTTGACCAGCTAATATAATTTGAACTAATGGAGATATTATAATCTAAATTAGATTTGTGATTCTAAATATCTCAATCCTAGTCTAAGTTAATATATCCAATCAAGTTGATGTCAGTGCCAAATATATAGTGAATCCTAAATATATGAATGTAGTGCAAGATCCTCATAACTACTTTCTAGTACAACTCATGGGGTTCCTACATGAATATGGAGAGTAGGCCCACTACATAGATATGTTAGGTATGATATGTGTCAATTATATAAGGTTACCAAAAAGTTGTCGATACAAGGTAGCATCAACCAAATGTGAAGTACAATATTCCTCAATCTTGACTCAAACTAGAAAGGGAGTTAGAGTTGGATTATAATCAACCATGTGAAATTGAGCAAGTAGATTGAGAGTATACTCATGATATGCAAGAGTGATTCTTAAGTCTAACTAAAAAATATGAATCCCAAGGAAGTAATGTATAAAACCCAAGTCTATCATGCAAAACCTGTCTTGAAGAGCCCTTTGCACCACTGTAATGGATGAAGAAGAGCTAATCATGAACAAAAGATCATCAACATAAAGAAATAGAATAAAGAGAGAATCATCCTACCAAAAAAGATAGATTTTTAGATATGAATGACATCTAGTGAATCCTTTTAAAAGAAGGAAGGAATACATATTAGCATACCAAGATTGAGGGGCCTATTTGAGGCCATAGATGGATCCATAGAGTCTTCATAAAAAGGAATAATATTCAATAAAGCCCATAGGTTAATATATATAAATCTCCTCCTCAATATCACCATGAAGAAATGCACTCTTCACATCCATTTTATGAACATCCCAATGATTAGCTATGGCAATAGAAAGTATGAGTCTAATTGAGTTAATCTTTGTGACTGGTGAAAAGGTCTTTGTGTAGTTGATTCCAAGCACTTGTGAGAAACCCTTGGTGACCAACCACACCTTGAACTTATCAACATACCCATCCACTACATAATTAGTATGATATTTCCATTTATATCAAACTATATTTCTTCTCTAAGGAAGAAGTGTCAAGTCCTAAGTATGATTCCTAATTAAAGAGTTTTATTCATCATGCATGGTATAATCCCACTCAAGAATACTTGATGCCTCCTAAAAATTAAATGGATCTAAGGTAGAGACATAAAAATAATGTGTCCCACTCTAAAAGTTTGAATGTGTTTGCCTATCATCTAAAGGATCCCCATCCCATGTACCTACTCTTTATAATGTCTACCTATCCCAAAGAGGAATAGAAGTGGATGAGTTAGGTATAAAAACATCAACCTCTAAATTATGGTTATATGTGGATGAAGATGAATCCACATCTCTAATCTCACTATCAAAACTAGAAGAAGTCTCCTCAACCTATGGAATGTACTCAGGTTGATTTGAATCACCTAAATTGAATCCAAGGGAGTCCAATGAAGTGGGAGGTGTCAAGTGTTGAGTCTAGGGATTGTCCTGAAAGTGAACACTTCTCTTGATAAATGACTCATGTGTGGTCAGATGAAGAAGATAATACATCTTGACACCATATAGATAATATACAAATATGTAAATATTACTATGAGATTCCATATCCTTATTTTTATTCTTTGGTATACATGCTATAGCTAGAGATACAAAAATCTGAAAGTGATCAATTTTAGGTTCCCTATTATGCCTAGCTTCAAAGGGAGTTATACCTTTTAAATATTTGTGACGAACCCTATTCTAAATGTAGTAGGAACAATTAATAACTTTGAACCAATATTTAGGTACTTATGACTTAGACTGAATCATATAGTTAGCCATATCTTTGAAGGACCTATTATTTCATTTTAAAATTATATTCTATTAAGGACTATATGGAACTATTCACTACAAATTAATCCCCTTTATTGTGAAAAACTACTCAAACCTATTATTGACATACTCACGCCCACTATTAGTTCAGGAAACCTTGATGCATTTCTTAGATTATTTCTCTAAAAGAACCATGAAGTCTCAATACTTGTTGAAAACTTCATATTTATACCTAAGGAAGTGAACCCATGTGTATCTCAAGAAATAATTAATGAAGGTAAGGACATACTTAGTACGTATAAAAGATGAACCAGGAAAAGGCACAAATACATCACTGTATACTAACTCCAATTACTTTGAACTCCTCAAATATTTGCCTTTATCAAATTTCTCTTTAGGATGGCAAGGGTGAAACCCTCATAAATACTCTTGGATAAATGAACTCAAGGTGATCCTATGACCATGTCATTTTTGTTGAGTTTTTATAGGTAGTAGTAGTTGAGGTGACCAAAACACTCATGATAAAGTTTGATAACTCCATATGAATGAGTAAACAATACAATCAGAGAATAATTAGGTGTAAAATGTGAGAAGGTATATAACCTAGCTTGGTGATCTTCCCTACCCACTATCACTGTAGAATCATTATGAAACTCTCTGATTGTGACTAAATATGGTGAAAACTATACCCTCATGACCTTACTTATATGAGTGATTTATTACATTGATAGGAGATTAGTTGAAAGTGATGGAAAACTTATAACATTATTTAATGTTTCTCCATCCATTTTAATAGACCCTCTCCCTATAGTTTCTAGTGAAGTGTCATCACCCAAAGTGATAGAAAACATGATATACGGATATAAGGAAGAAAATTCAATTCATGAAGAGCCCATGTGGTGGGAAGCACCAGAGTCAATAACCCATGAAGAATTTGGAGCTACAACTACTACAAGAGCCTTGCCATTTTATTTCTCTTTACCTTTGCATTTTGCCTTAGAAAAATCTTGAGTTGATGAATTCTACTTGATAGACTCAGGAACACCTATGTTGTTTTTTATCTATAAGATGAGTTAGGTGTTCAATTTGTTTCTTCATGCAATTGTTTACATCATGACTATTTTTATTTCAATAGGCACATTTAACCTTCTCTTTCTTAGGTTTGTCATTTAAAGAGGAGGTTTAAGTGGTTATTTTGGCAAAGGTTGATTATTTCTTCTTATCTTAATCCTTATTAATTTTCTTCTTCTCTTTGTTTGAAGTCTTTTCTTTCCCATTCCAAAAAAATAGGGCTTGAGATTTTATGGAATTCAATGTACCCATCTATATTACCTTGTATTTCTCTCAAGTTAGGTTGGTAACAAAGGCATTTAAAGAGGGAATTTTACATGTAGTGCCTAGAAAACTTTTAGTGGTATGAAAAGTAGAGACAAAGAATGAGTAGTCAGGACCTATCTTAGAGAGTATAGAAATAATAAGTTGGTAATATTGATTTACATTCCACATTATTTTAACTACAATATCAAAGATTTGAACTTAGTGAAGAGATATTGATGGGTATCAAAGTTTCTAAGACTTAAAGTGATAAGCTCATTTTCAAGTTCATGACCTCTCACCACATCTAGCTTCCCAAAAAGATTTTCCAAGATGATCCACACTTAATTAAGAGATTTAGCAGGTTTTAAGTGAAAGAAAAGATCACTAGACACATAAAGACACATCAACCCATAAGCTTCATTATAATGGTTGAACCATTTGAATTTTTTTGCTTCTATACTAGGTTCATTTTCATTGCCCATTGTAATACGATGTAAACCCTTATTCCTTAATATAATTTTCATTTTGGTTTTCCATTCATACTAGTTGAATGACATTAGTGGATTAATTAAACTTGTATCCATTTTGATTAGAGATAAAGTGCAGTGGTGGTAGTTATTTTTGCATAAATAAAAGTGAAAAATAGAATGGAAAGAGTGACACAAACATAATACACTCCCATGAATGTTGAAATAAATTCACACTAAAAATATGTTAGGCATAACCGAGAATGTGCCTAGAGTAATTAATGTAAGTGTCAAAAAATAAACTCTAAAAAATAAGGGGACATTGGGCTTGATTGATAATGTGTCCAAAGAAAAATAATTACAAAGTGAGTATGAGAGAGAAAGTATTATTTTGAATGTGAGGGGGTTTGGCCACCTACCAAACTAGACCTCACCCTTCGATCTTTGACTAGTGATGATGTGAATAGTTTTTGAAACATAATGATTTCCTATTTTTAAATGAACTCACAATATATTATTATTTTTTAAATATAAAAAAAGTTCTTCCTTAATGAAATATTATTATTTTTGGTTAGTAAAAAATAACATGTTTTCCCCCTTCAAATATAAACCCACTTGATATAAATCAAATATTTATGAAACTTAATACGCCCCCCTTACTTTTCTTTTTAAAGCACAAATACATTAAAAATTAAAATCAAATATCAATGCATTAATATTTTGAAAATTATTAAAATGTTTGTAAATTTTTATTTTAAAAAACTTTTAATGAAGAAAAACCACCTTTTAGAATCAAAAAACCATGAATTTGAGAGATGAGTGGTTTTATAAAACCATCACTCAAAAAACTTACTCATTGAGCACAATTTTAGTTTGAGGTTGAGAGGAAGGAGAAAAGGACAATTTGTAAACAAAGTAGGAGGTTTGATCTAATGCATAAGAAGTCTACACAAATACATTTAAGAGATAGTAGGTGGTTTTCAAAACCACACTATGCTATCTCTAACTGATGATGGTTTTGGAAGCAATCAGGTGAAAAATTAAACCATCAAATTGGTCAATTGCAAAGGTGGTATGCAATTAAGATGCAAATTAGAGAAGTGAAAAAATGTTGGAGTTGTGGCTAACATGTAGATTGTCAATGAGGGAGGGTGAGGACTGCCATTACTAGAGAGAGTAGATCATGTAGCAACCAAGAAAGGCTAATATTAGGTGGAGATAACACTTACATCTTTTATGAGTTATTAAATGTAGTTTTAGTCTGTGAGAGACTGAATGCAAGCCTATAGAGACCTAAAAAATGTGAAAACCCTTAGTAAGGGCATACTAAACCCAAAACAGTCTTCAATATTACATGCATGGGTGTTTTGGTGCTCCTTTGGTTTAGAATATAAACAAAAAAGATTCCATAAATAATCAAAAGAAAATTAATCCAAGAGATAACCTAAACCACACAACAAACCTGAACAGTCCAAGATAAAGCCCATATAATAGATTTAAGCAAAAAAAGAACCCTACAATTTTTTTAGTTTCTTTGGGAGATCAATGGATTTTAAAAAATATTTTGGTTTTTGAGATATTAATAAACACTCTAATTTTTTTAAAAACCCCTTAAAAATTTCCTCAAATGATTTCAAGATTTCAAAATAAGGCTTACAATGTAAAATAAGACATGATTACTAAGATGGATCTAATACCATATTGGGATTGAGTCTAGGTTCCAAATACATTGAATGCATAAGTAGAATGATTAAATAAAACAAGTATGTACATACCACAAAGTAGCTAAAAGTAAAATGAAATAATAATGTGAGAATATTACACAAGATAAGATAGGATCCAAAATCCAAACATCTATTAACAAAACTCAAAAATTTGAGAATTAAAAATAGGAGAGTGGTGAGTAACTCATGCAAAAAAGGTGTTAAATATAGATTGGAATAGAATAGTACCTCCTTCAAAAAAGGTGGTCAACAAGGCCAAGAATAAAGGAGTAACTCCCATACTTAGAATAAATGGTCAAGGGAGTTACTTCCTAATCACCTAATAAATGTGCACACATAAGCAAGATTCTCCATGAAAGAAGGAAAATTTGAAGTGAGGGAAAAATATCATAATAAATAAATATGGGGAAAAATAAAAAATATACTCTAACATATGTGTCATATGTTTTATTTTTAAGTTTATTTGAATCTTTGAAAACTTGTACTTTTTTATAAGATCTAACTTTGAATGTACTTTGTAATTTTGATCCTTGTAATCTATTCCATATATTATTTTTGTCTATTCATGGAGGCTTGGATATATAACACAAGCCCACTATGATTACCCACTTTTGAGATGAGGGATATAACATGTAAGTCACTAATCTAAAAATAAGAGTTAACAATATCATGTGATACAAACATAATCTTGTAGTATTATTTCAACATGTGGAGAATATGTCATCATAGTAATCTAATTATCATTGAAGCATGTATGTAACATAACATATTGAATGTGAGGAATATAAGTGCCATGTATAGATAATTTAACAATGAATAATGTAGTAAATTAACCATATCTTAAGTAGAATACATAGTAAAAGTGAATGATTTTTATCATGGCACCATTAATCAATCTTAAAAATCATAATAAACACAACATACATGTCACACAATGTCACACAATAAAGCTAAGGGTCATATAAAAGGGACATGTTCATATGTATCACATATAAGTAAACATCACACACATAGGGAAAAGGGACATAAACAATGGATATGCTCAAATGCTACACACATAAGGCTAAGGGACATAAATAATGGACATTCTAAAATGTCACACAAGTAAATATCACACACATAAGGCCAAGGGACACACACAATGGAAATATTTAAATGTTTCACATATGAAGAAAAATATATCATAGAGATGTTCAATAAATTTAGACACAATGGCCTAGAGCCACACAAAATAAGCAAGCAATGTCTATCCAATTATGTAATAAATTAAAAAACATCAAATAAGGATATGACATTTGAAAACTTGTTTATTCCATCCATATGTATCAATGCCATATTATATAAAAGTAGCATATCCAAGTAAAATAATTTTAAATATGATCAAATAAAAAGACACTCTTAATAAATGTAGCTAAACATAGTACTTGATGTTATAGATAAATATAACCTCTTATAATGTAACATGTAATATTAGATACCCCTCAACATAGGCATGGCCATTGAGTAGAAGGGAATCCAACATCTAAGAATCTATGTATAATATGTCCTCCATCACACTCATATACATTGTGAAATGTATATGTGTTTGAAAAATAATATGATGTCTACCAAAATTTGTGATAATTAACATATGTTATGAAGTAAACTATCAAATTTTGTCAGGTCCTAATTTTTTATTTTTTGAATATTTTTATATTTTCAAATATTTTTATTATTTAGAATTTTTGATATATTTGAAAGGAAAATAAACTATCCTATGATCCCATTATTAAGAGGACCATAGTGTGTGCCTCTATTGTAAAGTTGGAGGATGAATTTTCATGGATGAAAAGTGCTACATTTAGATGCATTTGAATATGAACATGCATTAGGTGTTGTAACATAACTATCAAAATCATTTCTCATATAATAATTTATAGGATAAGTACCTTGACAAGGTTCATGACTTGGTGGAATATGTTTTATGGTTGGATAATGTATCACTACATGTGTTCATTATGAAAAATGTTGTAATTTCCAAGGTACTACCTTAAGATTCATTATAGAAGAGTTAGATTTATTTTAACCTTGATTAAATCTTTGATATGAAGCTTGATATTTATTAGGGTGTACTACTTTCCATGAAATTGAATGTATATAAATATTTTGTATAGGTGCAACCCCTGATTATGCACTATGCTCTTGACTAGGTGACATAACTATCTTTTTACAATGCTATTAAATAAGTTACACAGCCAACTACGGTAGTGAGGGTGGGGGAGGAGGAGGAGGAGTGATTACTAACTAGAGAGGGTACTAATAACAAATGCCTTGAATTTTTACCACCGGAATACAATGTATGTTCTTAAGGCATCTATGTATTATAAATGGTATTGCATGGAATTTTATATATAAGACCATACAATAACATATTAAAGTTACTTACATTTGGAAATACTATAAATGGGGTATCCATTATTGCTGAACCAACTTGAAGAAGTAACACTATGTTGCCAAGGCTATTTTATGAATTCTTTGACTATTCTTGATGTCGCTTTTGAATCTTGGTTAGTGTATCTAAGACTATAAATAAGTGTAATTGCACATGCATTTTCACTTTACTCATTGTAAATCATGAAAATATGTATAATAAAAATAATTAGTAATTTTAGAATGAGTTGACCACTTTTACGAAGATAAAAATTATGAACCATACTAATCATAATGTATGAATTCCTTTGGATGATGAGTATTTGGATCTTTATTCTTAGATATAGTCACATTTGTATTAGTTACCTATTATATTTTTGGTTAATATTGTTGATCCTCATTTTTTATCTTTGAATCATGCATTACATATTTATATCTCTGATTTGAATCTTAGTACTTTTGCTTTGGTATCATGTCATTGTAAGGCAAGATGTAATGTTATCATGGATCATAACATCCTTCATGATTATTATGTTTATTTGAAATTTAATTATCCTTTTATCTATAATTTTTGTAATATTTTCTTGAAATGCATAACAATCATTATCTCGATGACCATTAATATAATTATAAGTATAACATGCCTTCAATTTTTTGTACTCGCTAAAATGAGGATGATGATAGTGATTAAAAGGAAGGGTAATTAACTTCTTATAAATATGTGTGTGTAGAATATCATGTGGTTGATCTCTAAGTATATTAAGCTGAAGATATTTCCTCTTAGTGAAATTAGATTTATTCACATTAAATGGTGCTTTCTAAATTTAATATTTTTCTTTATTTATTACTTTTAATTATTCTTACTTGATTTTAGTTGTTTCCATTGATTTATTTGTATTATGGGTGACTTTCACTAGATTTTTCCTTTTTGATTGTATATATAAACTCACCATTTTATTAATAACTTCGTTATTGTGTAAATATGGTCTTGATTGATTTTTATGAGTAGCATTATGTGCCACAAAGTTTAGATCACATTCATATTTGAATATGCCAATGTATAATTACTTAAAATAAGTATAAATGTTATACATGAATTTTTCTTTGAGTGGATACAAAAGATCCGTATTGAAGATGAATTACTTTTCTAAATTTGAGGATTGATATGATAAAAATCGTAAATCTTTTTTTAATCATAAAATTTAATCTTTGATAAGGTCATTATGTTCATGTTGAAAACATTTTATATGTTCCAATGTGAACTTAGGTACCATGTATTTATGATTTTATGATATGAAAAAATCTTATAATCATTTGAATTTAGGTAAGGATCCATTAGGTAAATTTAAAAACCACTATGAATAGTCTCTTGTGAGATTTATGTAAATTATTTCTAATAGAATATGTCCATCAGTGCCATATTCTCCAAAATATAGTGTCTATTGAGTTATACGAGTACACGGATCTCCACAACCGTAAAACAAGGGTAATGTAGGCATAAAAATATATTTTGGATATGGATCTTCATATATATCTCATGTAAGGGGTTATCCTAATATAAATTTATCTTTGATATTTACACAACATGATCTAGTATGTAAATTGATATTAAGTAGTTGCTTTTGGAGATCACCAGCAACATGCATCATGGATATAATATGAAGAGTATAAATATTATTATTTTTTAAATGATCACTTATGGGTTGTAATTGATCATATATTTTAAACATAAATATGAGAGGATCATGATAGATGTCATTGTATGGCTTAGGATTTCATTCTAAAATAAAATAAATATAAACTTGAGAATCATTGCCTAACTTATCACTTTGAATTTGTATGGTATTAGATACACCACATTTATTTTAATTGGATTTTATTGACTTATGAGATGAAAGGGAGACATCGTAATGATTATTATAATGAGACTTGAATTATATGAGTATGGGAATATTATATTGGGAATAAATACATACTATGAAATGATTATTAATTTGTATACCTAAAGTAATTTTGTCACTTTTTGGTTTCACTTGACATTCATTTGTAGCATTTGATATAACAAGAGAAACATTAGAAGAATTATGAGATGTTTCCAAATTATTTATCACTTCCAATGGAAGAGAAAGATTATAAAAATATTGTACAACATGAACCATGTCTAAATAATAATGTGGGATATAATATGAATTTACATCATCTACTCTACACTAATCCACAAACTATGGATAAAATACACCCTCCCATTGTAGGATAATAAAGTGGACCTCTCAACACTACATTAGTAATTGTAAAGAAATAATTTATGTTTAATATAGTGTAAAGAGACTTTTGGAAATTCTCTTATCTATCCTTTCACTACTATATTTATATATTCTCATGGCTTTGTTAGCTCATATTATGTATTCTCATGTAATTTTAAAAATAGGGGATAAATTTTAATAATGAGAGAATTTTTAGAGAGAATATTTTAGTGAAAAAAAGGTCTCTATTAAATAAATAAACTATAGTTTTAACTTTTTCAAAGAATATCTACCACTTTATGGAATCAATAATCGACCTTAGATTCTAGACAACAGATAGGAATTCATTACATATGGATATTATATATGAGGAAGAAGGAAGGAATAAGGGGATGGTGGATATCAGATATAAGGACACTGAGGAAGTATGAAAATGAGTTAAAATATTGGAAGATAATTAGAAAAAGTAGGAGACTTTGGATTTGTAGGAAAGAAACATTATATATAAATTTGATACAAAAGGATAATACTATATAGATAAAAGCATTAAATAGGTGAAAAACATATATAATATTATGATAGGTAATAAAATTCACCTTGGGAAATGGTATTACTAATAAATTATTTTCATGAAAGTTTTCATTTGAACATTTTAAATAGTTTTGTTACTAGTGTTTTAAGAGTTATCATATGTTTTAATAATTATCATATAATAAGATTTGTTTGTGTGATATGTTGAGGTAATGAGGTTGCATTGTGTTATTTGTTTCCTAAAATTATATTTTTTATCCTTTTTTATATTATTTATTAATCATAATCAACTCTATTGACAATAATATTTCATTGTGTTCCCTTGGGATTATAGACCCATATAGAGGGAGGAAAATGCCTAGTTTTTTTGTTGGGTTTGCACTATAGAATATTAAGTGGGAAAGAGAAGAAAGATATAAATTTTAACCACTTAATGGATATGCATAGTTTTTTAATATGGTTAATTTTTTTTTTTTTGAACTAAAGACTTGACCCTATACAACAAACAATAAACAAGGCCTCATAAAGCCCATATAATCATAAAAGTTTGCTACCAAACTAATAGATCACAAAATAAAATAAAGATAGAAAATAACAATAGAAGAAAAACTAGGTCCCTTTGCCTCTAATGGCCTCTTCCCAGCTATCGGTCATTCTCTCCAATTCCATGTCTAACCTTTGGTAAAATTGGAATGGTTTCTTGAACTCCTTGTTGCACTCACTATATTTATATTTCTCACCATTTTGATTCACTTCACCCAAAACAAACCTTAGAGAGTCTATAGTTTCATGATTGTCCTTCATGAATGCTTGACTTACATCAACATGAGTTTTTATATTGACATTTAGCTTCTTATTTTATGATAAAGGTTTTTCACTTGTTCTTTCAAAGTAGAGTGGTCCCTCATGAACCACCCAAGGATTGACTTTTTTAGTTCCAATTCCTCTTCAATTTTTACATTCTTGGTTTTACCCTTCAATTTTTCCATGACCTTATCAAATTTTATGTTACAATATTTTTAATTTCACCAAATTTCACCTTAGGTTAGGGGATATATTCATCCAATCCATCCTTAGATTTATGATTCCACTAATTTTTGTCTTCCAAATCTGACACGGTAATAACTATCTTATGAAATTTAAGGCCCTCCACTATCATCTCTTTGTTAATTTATTGGTCATCTATTTGACAAGCCCTAGAATGGATTTCAAATTCTAGCTTCTCATATTCACCTAACCCTTACCTGTTACCTCTTAGAGAACTTCTCAGCTTATACTTAAAGCCACATGAGAGAAATTCATTACTATCCTACCTTGGTAAGTGCCCATGACTCCAATTCATCCTCTTAAAGTAATTATAGATAATGAATATGACAACTTGATGTAGGGGATACTTATTATTTCCCATATTAACATCCATAATGGATATCTCTAGGGATTAAAACACATAAAAATGTAATCTTATAGGGATGTGGTGGAAAAAATTAAGGAAGATTAAATGAGACCAATGCACCACATTTTGCCTACCTTCCAGAGTTATATACAACATAACTTACGTAGAAATTTCATCATACTATCAAGGGAGATCCTCCCTATAAAAACCATTGTGTAGGGTAATGAGCTCTTCCCCATGCATCATTTTTTTCCTTTTATTTTAAAAATATCTACTTGTTTTAAAAATCTTGGTGGAATTAAATATAAGGCTTGTGATTTATGCTATGAAATATTTCATGATCTCTAAAAAACTCCATTGAACACCATCATATTATTGTTACACTCCTTAACAAAGGTGTTAGATGAATGATTGTCATATCCCTCTACCCTATTCATAAAATTATCCATGACTCCTACCTGTAATATTTTCCAAACTTCCCTATCTTCCTTAACATAATACATAAGAATGGGTTGAGTCCTCACCAGATCCCCACCCATACCTAGAGAATCAAAACACAAAATAGATATGAAAAAATAAATATAATCTCCTTACTTAAGCACAATATTACAAATAAAATTTTCATAAGTCCCAACACACCTAAGAATAATTTTTCATAGGGAAAAAAAATTTATTGTCCTTTAAGATAAAAATATTCATGCCTTGATTAACCTTCACATCAGAATGCCACTTATTAATTGTAGAGTCATCATTATTACACACCATAATAAAAAACTTAAATAAAAGAGAATGAGGTCCTCAAACATGATTTTAAGCTTGGGAATTATTAGAGGTTGACAATTCAATATTTTGGTATACTAATCTAGGTAAACCTTCTAAGTTAAACCACCTTATTAAATTTGGCAAGGCTACTCCAACAATGGAAAACCAATCATACATAAAGTTCCCCTCTCTATAGACATGTTAAAAATTGAATTTTTGCAAATTCTAGATGATCAGGAAATATTCCTTAACTATATGGTTAATTCTCTAACTATTTTTTTTTGAAATATAATTGAAAATGTTAAGCGAGTCACCTTCAATCACTAGTGTTCTGATTCCCAAATCTTTGACTAGTCTTAGACCCTAAAAAAATGTAGGGCTTCGACTCAATGATTGGTCTAATTACCCATACCTCTCACATAGTTGAATTAAATTGCCATTAATAAATATCCTTACTCCTAACCTATTCACCTATGGAATTTATGGGTGCAAGGGTAATACATTAAATACCAACAACCATGATTAATTAAATCAACTACCAACTTGAAGTTTGAGTTAGAAAATAGTCAAAGTAATCCATAAGAGGATTATGGTATATTTTAAGAAAATGTTTTCACCACATCATACTAAAAATCCTAAAAAAATAATGTGATGATTTCCTTTCCATAGATACCAATTGTAAAAAGTTCCAATTTTTATCCATGACTTGTATTGAGAAACTTGAATTTTGAATATCTTTTCTAGTCAACTATTATATGATTCATTAATGGCCTAATTATTATATAATAATTGCTTCCTTATGTTGGAAACCTAATGCTTTTGCTAAAATATATGAAATATTAGTTTTAGATTTTTTTGGCTAATTCATTTATTTTTGGTTTTATAGGAGAGGATGTAAAAAATATATCATGTTTAATTCATTTGGAAAACTAATTCTTGTGTTAAAATATCTCTACTAATTTTACAAAGAATGATACTTCACTAATTTAATTTTTCATATCTTCAATTACAAGAGTGAAATATACATGAAGAGGGACAAGGTTACTGATAATATATTTGAGGATTTAAAAGGAATATAACCCATATAATCCATCTTAAAGGGTTTCCATATAGAATAATTAGGCCTTATTTTTCTCCTATAATAATAAGAATAAGAGAATACATTACCCTATAATCTAACATAACATACTTATGGAAGGAAGACTTGACACACTTGATATTTAAATTATTAGTGATGAGTGGAGAATAAAAAATGGAATGCCTAAATAATACAAATAACATGCATAATTTTTCATGATGATACACCATTCCCTTATAAAATTTAATTTTAAGATAGGAGATGGAGTAAAAGGATGGCTAATATACCATATAAAGTCATAAATTAGTATGTAGAGTGAGAGCTAAATCAAATTATTGAGATCTTTAAAAATGTGATTAATAAAGGAAGGCCTAGATGAAGATAAATTTATAATGAGGTAGACCTTAAATTACCCAAATAAGGAGATGACATCAGAGGATGAGGAATCCAAAGATGATATAGTGGAAATCCAAACCACATAGGTCAAAATGCTAATTGGGAAGGTATGCCATTTGAATAGGTATGTTATTTTATTTTGCCTTGAAACTATCCAAGAGAAATAATACATTTGAAAATCACACCGCTTACAAAATAAAAGAGTCATAAAGGCCAAATAAAAAGGCTATATTTTAAGAAAAGTAATAAGAAGGAAGGTGTTTATATAAGGATGATGAACTAGATTATTATGGGTAGACCTTGGTCAAAAAATAAATAAAAATGGTATTCACACTCAATAAAAATCACCCACAAAGTAAGAAAATGTTCATCAAGAACCTAAGGTTACAAGTGAGGTATCCTAAACTGAAGGTGAAAAAGGTGAAGACAATAAATATGCCCTATAAGAGGGTGAGACACAAGTAAACATTAAGGACATTGCATGAATTACTAATAACTTACCATAAACTAAGACTAAACAAGGAGAAGGCAAAGAGTAAGTGGAAATTGAAGGGTGGATAGATGAGTCAAGGCCATAATATCTTATACTTTCACCTACATTACCCCATGAGCCATTACTACTAAGGACTAAATCACCCATAGGGATCAATGGTCTCCAAATCCCCATTAAATTTGAAAGCCTCAGTCACTTTCAAAGCATTAATGCATGTATCCACATCTAAAAAATTCAAAATAAAAGGTTAAAATGCTCAACATATGGAATAAAACACATGGAAAGAAGAAACCCAAATTTAGGTTCAATAGAGTACAATTGTTCAAGATGATGATCATGAAATAGATGTAGAAAATGAGGAAACTGAGTGACCTAAGTCACCAATTATTATACAATTTAAGGAGTTTAACTCCATAAATAATGGTTTCTATATAGAATATAAAGAAGAAGTAGAAAAATATATTTTTGAAGGAAGACACGAGTGAGGGTAAGGAATGAGGGTGGGTGAATAATTATTCATTTGTAATGTCTTATGAGAAGGTAACACATCAAATACATCAAAAAAATAAATTTCATTAATGTTAAAATAACATTTGAAGGATCCAAAATTTTAGTTTCCCATTATATGAATCAACACCAAAGATCCAACTACCAAGGAAGGTGAAAAAAGTGTAGTGGTAATACATCCTCACTCATTGACTAAAGAACATTTTTGTGATTATTTTATACACCCACATACTAGCTCTCACACATATAGACTCTAATATTCATGTACTAGAATATTATGGAAGTTATCTTTGTGTGTTCACCTAAGGCACAAATATAAGTAACCAGGTTGGCTTGGGGTTAGTTGTAAATGAAAAAGATATAAACTATATCACATGAATATGTGCACATATGGGAGTACTTAGAGTTTAATATATACTTATATATCAACACATGGAAATACAAATACATGCATATGAATAATAACCTAAAAACACTATTCTACCCAAGTATCCATCATTTCAATAAGCAAAACATCCTTAAACATAATAACAACATTAGTTTAATCATAGTAACAATAATCTATATCCATAAACAAATGTAAAATTAAAATGAAAAATAAACTTCTCCATTACTTAAAAAATCATGATTAAATGTGCTTGATGACACTAGCAATGTCATAAACTATTTTTACTATCCCTCTATCAACTTAGGCAACATTCCTCATTCTTCCTCAAGCTATGTAAACTATCCAATAGCATTTTTTGAGTATTTAATAAAAATCCCTCTCTTTATTATGTGTCTACATTTTATACGATTCCAAATAACTCTACATGGCATTCAATAGCTAAACTACTCCAATCATCAGTTAATGCATTTGTCATCACCTTGGTAGTTAATGCAACATTCCTATTTAGGTCAACTAACTTGCTATTTATAATTTATTCTCATATAAATATCATAATATAAATAAAAATCATTACTTACACCTTTTATCTTAAAAATATTCTAACTTAGAAAGGTCTGACATTGACACATAATCACTTACACTATTTCCCTAACTGCATTATCTTGCATTTTCATATAGGCTGGTCTATTGGCACGTGGTATGATATGTAACCAAGAGGTATTGGTGATAGTATTTGGATATATTTATCATGAACATGCACATTAATTATTAATATTTAGTTTTTACCATTATTTTAAACTTTAAGGTATTATCACCACAATGGAATTAATACAAATAACAAATCTAGTCACACTCTAGGGTCAACATCACCCCACACTAACTTGGTTGGTCATCTACAGATAACTTGATAATATCTTCCCCTTGTTTTGCCTTACCTTCCACCATTTTTTATAATCCATTATAGGCATTGGGCATCTCTTCCTTAGTCTTAGTGCCATAATGTGTGCTAGCTTCCCTTCTAGATTCTCATGCTCCATACTCATCCTGACATCTCACCACATGCCTCTTATGTACATTTTTGATTCAAACCTTAGTAAAAACTTGGTATTCAACAATTTTATTTCACTAAATAATTTTTTTTAGGGGCATCTTGATTTAATTATTTTTTAAAGGTGGCTCATATTATTAGTGCACCTTATATATTCTTTGCAACACTTATCACTCACATACCCAATCCATTTAATTATAGAGGTTAATATTAGAGTTCATCAACCTACAATTTTAACACTTATCTTCAAGGTATCTCCATTTATTATTTATTTAAAGAAACTTTTCCTCATAATTAGTTTTTAATTTTAGCTTTGAGAAGGATTGCAACTAAAAAGGGGGTAAAAATTTATTAAACCAAGCCCAAGAACGAGAAAATTACATCTTCATATCCTGCTCCAAAATTTGAGCAAGGGTAGGGGATAACCCCATAGGAAGCTTATACTGATCGTAAATGGCCCAATTTGGCCCATGTTTCATAGCCCATTTAGCAAGATGGTCCACCACACTGTTCCACTCCCATGGAATATGCTTAAAAGAAATCAACTCGAAGGATGAGCTTATCTATCGAATCTGCTTAATAATCACAGCCAGCTTCCAATCCACACTATCTAAATTGCCAGTATTTATCAAATTTACCACCACTTGTGAGTCTGACTAACACATAATACTGATCCACCCCTGTTGACAACATGTTTGCAATGCCTCAAGGATGGCCAGCGCTTCCATACAATTGTTTGTATAGTTCCCCTTATAAACTAAAAACAAAAAATGGACAGCACCTAAATTGTCCCTCCCAATAGCTCCAATCCCAACAACACTAGGATTCCCTCTAGCCGAGCCATCCACATTAACCTTCATGACTCCCTCCTCAGGTGGCGTCCATTTGCCCAGCCAGTTGATAGGGCGCATCCTCTGCCTGCTGCCATTCATGGGATGCGTTTGGCCACAGGGGTACACCCCCAAAGGCATGCTTGGGGAGATTCGTGATAGAACCAAGGCATCCTTCTACTCCAAGTCATCACTGCATCCACCTTTCACCTAGAACATTTCCTGAAGGGCAATGAGCACTTTTAGCCAAACCTCTCTAATGTTCAAGCTGTGCTCTTGAAAAATTCTTCTATTTCTTTCAATCCAGAGGTGCTAGAGGATGAAAGTGGGACCAATAGTCCATGCATTCTGTAGTATAGGCACCTTGCTAGAAGGCTTATCCTGGCGCTACCAAAACTCAGCCAAGGACGTAACATGCCAACACATGTGCCCCCAGGTGTCCCACCATAGGTGCCATAATCTTCTGGAAAAAGGACATTGAAAAAAGAGATGCTCCCCATTCTCTTCACTGTCATGACAAAACACACAAATTGAGGGACCTTGAAAACCTCTTTTGGAGAGATTTTCCCAAGTAAGGCAGCACCTATAGGTAAGTGTCCATAAGAGGAAATTGCATTTCGGCCAAGCAACCGAATTCCAAATTTTCTTGCTCCAAAGAAATTCTGTTTCACCATAATGTTTATTCGTCAGCTCTTGATACCTTGAAGAAACCAAGTACTAACCACTAGGATCCCCTCCCCAAGCTAGGATGTCACTCTCTCTCAAGGAACTACATCCCCTGCTAGCAAGAATGTGGGCTAACTCTTGCCTATCTTCCATGGTCCCTCCAATAGGCCAGGTAGCCACATTTTTCCATTTATAAGCAATGGCAGTCCCCAACTAATATGCTTCCTTATAATGCTCAACTGTACTCTGTCACGCATTACGAAAAGCATCACACAAGTCTTACAGATGAGGATGGGAAACTATGATGGGAGGAACGCCATTCCAAGAATCTTCCCAAAAAAGTGTCTCAGCTCCGTTGTTGCAAATCCAAAAAAGGCTGGACTGCACCAAGGAAGCTCCAAGCTTGAGGGCGTTCCACACCATGGAGCCTCTTCCTTTAATGGAGAACCTAGGAATCTCCACCGGATTAGCACCAAGAAAATATTTCAGTGACAGGATACGGGCCCAGAGGTGGGATTGGTTGGTGCACCACCACCAGTAAAGCTTTGCTGTAAGAGCTTGGCTGGACAAGATAACAGATCTAAGCCTGAGACCTCCCTCCCTTTTAGGCCTACACATAGTGGCCCAATTAATCAGGCTCCATTTTGAATTCTGAAGATTGCCGCTCCATAGAAATTGTCGAGAGAGGGCATCATATTCATAGAGAAAATACATCAGAGCTGCTTGGACCATGCTCCAGTAAATGGGCAATGCTTGAATAATTAACTGGAGAAGAGTCACTCGTCCTATCGTAGTGAGCCACCAATGGGTCCAATGATTGACTCTCTGCCTTAATTTATCCAAAATGTTTTGCCAAAAGAGCTTGGGCTGCCTGCCAATCACAATGGGGACCCCCAAATAAGTCACCAAAAGAGGTTGAAATTGAAATCTAAGGATAACCCCAATCCTACGCTGAATAAAATCAGGAGTATTAAAGAAAAAAATGGAGGATTTGTGCTCATTTAATTTTTGTCTAGAAGCCACTAGATAAGTATCCAAAGCATTCTAAAAAGCTTGCACCTCCTGAATCTGGGCTTTTCTTGCTAAAATGGTATCAACCACAAATTGGAGATGAGTCAATTTGGCAGCCCCATTACCCCATTGCCAGCCATGAATCTAGTTCTATGCTGCCCAAGACTTTATGAGCTGACCCAGCCCCTCAGCCAAAATAATAAATAGGTAGGGAGATAAAGGATCCCCTTGGCAAAGACCTCTAGATGCCCCAAACAATCTAGAAGCCACCCCATTAATGAGGATTGAATAAGACGGCATGGTAACACAACTCATTACCCAATGGATCCATTCCTGGCTAAAGCCAAAAGCAAGAAATATTTTTTGCATGAAACTCCAGTCAACCCTATCATATGCCTTAGCCATGTCAAGCTTAATAAACATAGCTCTCTCCTAAGAAATGCTCATAGAGTGGATTGCTTCCGAAGCAATCACCACTCCATCCAGAATCTGCTTGCCTGCCAAAAAGCCCCCCTATTCCTCAGAGATGATCTTAAGGAGCCACCCTTTGAGCCTCTCCATAATAAGCTTGGTGATATTTTTGTACACCATATTTCAAAGTGCAATGGGCCAAAAGTGATCCATCTGGTTTGTCTATTCATTCTTCAGTATCAGCACCAGGAAGGTTGCATTAATCACTCTGAGCATCTCTTTGCTATGGAAGGACTCCTGCACCACCTCAACTAAATCTTGGCTGATTATATCCCAAAATGCTTGAAAAAATTTAGTTGGGAAACCATCCAACCCAGGTGCTTTGCCTTTGTGCATAGTAAAAACCACTTTTTCCACTTCTGAATTGTCAATCAGTTTCAGGAGGGCGTCATTCATTTCTTGCATGACTAAAGAAGGTATGCAAGACAAAATCATGTTTTCCTCCAAATCAATAGTATGTACAGCTCCAACAAGAAGCTATGAGTAAAAATAGACTGCTTCCTCAACAATGGCAGGGGCGGAAGAGATACGAGTTCCCTCTGAGGTCACAAGAGAAGCTATATAATTTTAGTTGCGCCTTGCCTGAACCTACTTGTGAAAGAAAGCCATGTTTCTATCACCTTCTTGAATCCAATCAACCTGGGATTTTTTCTTCCAAAAGATTTCTTCTCAAAGTTCCCACTCATTAAGGTCATTCAAAGCCTCAAATTCTGCCCTGCAAAGCTCATCTGACAAGCCGAATTCAAGAATCTGTCTGGTAGTGTTGTCCAACCTATCTTGTGCTCTCTTCTTCATAGTATAAAGGTTGCCAAAATTGTACTTATTCCACACCTATAACTTTCTCTTGACATACTAAAGCTTCTTGGTAAAAGTGAACATAGCTGTTCCATTCTTAGGCCCCCCCTGCCTCCACCAGTGTGACTAAGGTCATGAAGAGAGGGGTCTCGAAGCCACATAAGCTAAAACTTAAATGGAGGTTTCTTGGGGACATCAATGAGATTGGTTGTGAGCTTAATGGGCCAATGATCTAACCCTCTCCAATCTATAATTTCAGAGGTAATAGAGAAAGAACTAGATAACCAAAAGCAAGATATAAGAAATCTATCTAAGTGCTCAGAGATAGCCTCATTACCTGATCTTTTGTTGCTCTAAGTGAACTGGCCATTGATGGGTTTGACATCAGATAGGCACAACTGATCCAAATTGAGTCTAAGAAGCTTCGATGAAGGGTCAATACGATTAAGTCTACCTCTTTTCTCCTCCAGGCTGAGGACCACATTGAAATCTCCACTCATGATCCACGACAAGTAAGGGCATAAATTCTGAACATAACATAAATGTTCCCATAGCTTCTGTTGCCCATGAATATCCCCAAGTGCATAAATATTAGTAACCAAAATCAGCTCACCTGATTCAGGGGAGGACATGATCATGGAAAGCGCCGAGAAATTAGCTATCTACTGGATTGGTGTGACCTTTGCCGGATCCCAACAGATTGCTAATCCCCCAGCACTCCCTAACACCCCTACACACTGGCATTGGCCAAAAGCCCAAAATTTAGGAAAGCAAACAAACATAACATCCACCGATAGCTTGGTCTCCTAGATACATAATATATTCAGAGAGTGTTCAGAGATCAACTTCCACATAGTTTTTTGTCTAAGGGTACTATGCAGCCCCCTTACATTCCATGACAACACTATCATTAACTGAGTTGGGTGAAATGTTCATCCAAGGTTTTAACCACTCCTACTTTAACCAATAAATCCCTTGTGAGCCTGAGCCTCTCTTGATCTTTTCTGCATCTTGGTCTGAAAGGTGTGGAAAAGGAGACTTTCTTGAATGGTCTCTACATTAAACCCAATGTTTCTGGGACTCCTTTATCTTTCTTAGATACCTCCTTGTCTTTAACCAGGTCAGCCCAGCTACCATCCCTATTCTGCTACACTAAAGGAAATACTAGAGCCGCATCCTCCAAAGCTTTCTCACTATCCTGACACTGCTGAAGCTCCATATCTTGAGACTCAATGAGGAGGGCACAATGCTCATCCTTCTCTGAGGGTCATCCCTCCTCCAAAGGTGGAATGCCATCCTCTATGGCCATGCTGTCTAGAGCTTCAAATCAATTAAAGCTCATTTCTAGAGATCTATCTTTACGCTTCTCAGTGCATCCTCTCCCTCGACCTCAAACTTGGGTGAAATCATCCCTGTCAAGGCCAACATTCTTAGTTGCTCCCAAAGTCACATCTGCCCCATTTGAATGGGCATTAACATTCGTAGCCTTTCCCAGTGAGGAGGTTAGAGTATCTTGATGAGACATTTGGCCTGCCTCTTGTCCTCCCTTAGGCTCCATCCCTCTGAACCTCCTAGCCTGAGGGCATTGACGATGCAGGTGCCCATAGACATGGCAAATTCTACAGTGAAAAGGGATCACTTCATAATATATTTGTTGGACCCAAGATGTCACCCCAAAGCAAATTTCCATTGATTTAGGCAAGGGATTATTAAGATTGATTTCCACATAGATTTTAGCAAATGAGATAAGCTTCTTATCTAAAGACTGATGAGCTACAACAATTGGCGTTCCCAGTAAGGCGACAATTTGGTGTAAGATATATTCCCACCAAAATTCCAAGGGAAGTTGCGGGAGACAAACCCAAACAGGCACACTAGCAGGCAAATCCTCTACAAAATTAAACCTAGGGTGCCAGGGGTTGATAAACAGACCAAAACGGTCATAAAAATAGGGTCCTCCCTCGAATATATAGTTTTTGTCAGCTACAGAAGAGAAATTTACCAGAAAGTAGCTATTGGTAGCCAGCATAATGTCAATATCACCCTCTACCTGCCAAGTGCACCTCATCCATGCTTCCAGAGCTGATTGGGATATACGAATCCCCATAAATTTGCAAATCAGGGTGTGAGCCACCAAATATTTGACATCCTCCTTGATGGTATCCTGAGCAATCACTAGAATCAGTCTGTCTTGGCTACGTGGGAAACAGCTGTTGACCTTAGTAACTTTGGGTCTCTCACTAAAGTAAAAAGGCTCCCTAGCTTGGGAAGCTTCCTCTAGGCCCTATTGCGCTGCCCCTGTGCCCTTGCCCAAGCCATTCTTCTTCTTCCCTCCACGCGCTACCATCGTTCCTCAGCTTTGAGAAGCATTATTCAAACTCCTTCACACACATTATTTTTCCCATTTCATCAACTTATTTTAATTTTTTTGTGTTTCTCCCTATATTTATTTGTATAAACCTAGGCTACTATCATGCTATGATCTTGTTATTATTTGTGGATAAATGAATTTATTATTGTTTATGAAGAGAAATTAAAAAATAGTTGTTCTTCCACTATTACACTTTTTGAGATCTTATTTAATGTGTCCTCATAATATTAAAATTATTGAAAAACTAAAATTTGGATTTGTTAATTTATTATCAAGCATCTTCAAAGCCTTTCCACTTCTTAAGGATTTGATCAATTATTATTTCCAATTTTTCTAGGCATTTGGCTAGAGCTATTTCCACTCCATCTAGTAGGTTGGGTTACACCTTCATGACCTATTCGCATAACTTTAGATATTTTATCTCCATGGAAGACACCTTACACTCCATTTTTATGAACTTCTCATGATTTATACTGAGGATAATTTGTCCTCTTATTATTCAATCACCTATGATACTTCTATTATTTTGTGCCTTTTTTGCTTGGAAGTTGTGTTGTTTAACATGTTTTGCTTGGAAAATTCTACAATTAACTTCACCAATGCACTCCCCAGTTTCATGTAACTCAATGTTCATAGGATTTATAAATAAAAAGTATCATCATTCACTAACATATGATGAAGGATTCAATCCTAAAATTATAAGGACTTCAAAGAATGGCTTGTCTAAATATGTGTTGAAAGTAAAGGACATATTATTTTGGGTTATCATTGTGGCATGACTATGATTCATTGCTTACCAAATGTAGAGCTCTTCTTCCTTCAAGCTAATATATAATTTAAAAAGGATGGTGTCTAATTCTTATTATTCTATTTGTGAGGGGGTATCTTCTACCCATATTATTTTCCCCTTCTCTACTCTCTTTCTTTCTTCTTCTTTTTTTGGCTACTATTCTCAATCCTCTATGATGATTTGATATCATTGAGGATATGCTATGAAATCCATTTATGTTGCATGACTAAATCATATACTTTTTTCATTACTATATCTAAGTATTTGATGGTATTTATTTCCACTTCAATCTCTTCTTATGCATTTGACTTGTGTTTTGCATGCCCCTATTCCTTTGTTTTTATTCCTTTTCCTTGGCATGAGGGAAGTCTTGCACTACCTCTTTCTCTATAGGCCCTTATGTACTAGTGCATGGGGAATTCAATTATATTGCTTGTTATCTCCCCTTTTCTTCTTCTTGTGCATCAATTATTGAAGGTGACTTAATGTTGGTAGGATTTGGTCACCTGAGTCATTGTTTCTTCTTCTTTAAAGGTACATGATCTTAATATATCTACTCCAAGTCTATTATTATAGTAGATAAAAGTGATAACTTATACTTATTTATTTTATTATTTTTGGATGGGGAGGTACATGAATTAATCAAACTCAACAACATGATATTTTAATACTATATTACCCTTGCACTCTTTCACCAATACTATATTTATTTGAATTTAAATTATATAATATAGTTTGTGCACCTAAATCTCTATGGTAACATTTTGTATTGGGTTAATGATAGACACAATGTTATCTTCATCATCATCTTCCTTTAGTGCAACTTCCCTAAGATGTACATATTTCACATGGATGGTGTGAATATTTGCATGCCAATTATTATATTTTATGTATTAGAGATGGCATTCACCACATCAAAAAAGTATTGCACTGTAAACCCATATGGAAAATTTAGCCAACCTATCATGTTTGAATCAACTAACTTGATCTAAAATAGAGAGTAGTGTTGTATTATGGTGAACTTGGCATAATACTTCATCATATTTGGCAAAAATATAGGTACACACTTAATCTATTTTAAATGGAAGTTAATCAAATTAATATATATTAAACTATTGAAATGGAAATGTTGGAATATATAGATTTGTTATTAAAATACAATATGCTATAAAATGTTTTAGAAATTGGAATTTGATTAAAAAAAATTAAAGGTTCCTAATAATATGAAAACCTCCCTGAAACATATTTAATGCTTATTGTGATTGGAATATTCTTAAAAATACATACAAATAATGTCATGTCTACAAACAAAATTGAAAACTATGTTAGGACAAGGCCATAAAAGGAGGACACAGGTGTAATGAGGCCTTGTTTATTGACCATGGTTGTGTCTTAGTTGACTATGAGACTAATATTTTTATTTGGATTTGTGTGCCTAGAAAGGAGGGTTTTATTATTTTGTGCAGGAGCTACATAGATGCATTTAAGACTTGAAAAATATGAACCATTGTTCATTCACAACAAACAAGATAAAAAAAAAATGGGGGAATGGGGTTAGGGGAATATGCCAACTATCTTAAAAAAACTCACATAATTTGAGTGATGCCTACATAGCCCAAATGAGACTTAGTATGATGTAGTTCCCCCTCTTATGGTGATTGTGTGATCTATGATTGTGAAACTATATGAATATATCTATAATAATGATTAAAATTATTAAAAATAGATGCCATTGACCTACAATTAAATATTTAAACCTGACCTATGATGTTAAAAAGTAATAATATTGAAATTGGAAGGAATAAATCTCTTTTACTTAGTGTGTAGTAATTTAAAATTATCTTGTTAGGTTGTTTCAAGTGAATGCCTTGATGTGATTTTATAGGGGATTATTAAGAATTTTTTCACTAACTTTATAAAATGAGTGGGAGAGCCTTGTTCAACTTAATAGGATCTTATCTCAGAGAGGTAGAGATTGTAGGAAAAGGCCTGATAGGTGCCTATAGGTTGAATAGGAATGAATTAGGCTAAAATAGGGATGTTTACGATATTTTATGGTTTTAAAGATAATAGAGGCTCTCTTATATATTTTGAGTTAGTGAAATGGTGAATAAACTAAGGTAAATAAAGATGTCAAGAATAAACATTATCAAACACTTGATGATTAAATTTATATGTTTAAATTTTCCCCAATTTATTCTAGTAATGCAATAAAAAAAACTAGAGTAAAGTAGATGTTAATTTAAGTTTGTATACACAATAAGTCTTTGGATGTGAAAATTGATTATGCAAGAAGACTTAATTTGAAACTTGCAACAACGTACCTGAAAGTAATTATTGTCCATATTTGAATATTGATAATCTAAATTTAAAAATTTGACGTTTTAAAAGAGAGAAAGTAAATTATACATTTTAAAGAGTATGAAATTTAATTTCCCTAAAACTTGAAAAAGTATAAATATTTTCCCCCTTGTTGAGGCATTTCGATAAATGTGGAACCTATGAAAAATTGAGTTTGATCAAGTATTAATTTAAAAACCTTTGAATGATCTTGAGCTAGAAATATTGTATGATCCAAATCTCATTTTAATAGATAGAGTTCTCTATAAAAAAATTTAAGGGGTAAAACCACCAACCATGGCTCACTATATCTTCAAGAAGTGCAACCATAAATGTTGAGTGTCACTAGACTCTAATATGGTCCAATTAAAAAATGAAGACAAATCACACCATTGTAGATGGATCTAGATTCTATTTGAAACTTTTAAACTTTTAAACTTTTTAAACCTTTTGCATGTGTGAACTTTGAAATTGACATGTAGTAAATTGAACATGACTGAGTATCAGGGCCCATATATTGTACTAAATTGATATTGGATGTCATTTAATTTTTTAAACTATTAAAAACTAAAAATTTAACTATTTTAAAATTGCATTTTGTAATTATTTTAATGAGTGAAAATGCATGTGACAATCCCCCACAATCTAAAAATTCTAAATCATGTTAAATTTTTTGAAATTATATAATTCCATAAATCTAATTTTTTTCTCATGGGTACTTGAATTTTCAATACAAGCCCATTGTGATTCCCCATTTTGAGATAAGAGATAGCCTACAAGTCAATTAGCTCAAAATAAGAGTTATGTAATATATGAGATATCTAATCATGTATTAGCATTTGAAGTTTTGAATGTATTTTTATCATATTTTTGAATATAACATGGAATTTACATATGAGCATGAATTATAATATGTATCATTAAAGTATATAAATATGATGTACATGATATACATCATGGAACTAAAGTAATAGAATATATAAGTAATACATGATATGAATCATGAAACTATAGTAACATATAAGTACATACAAAAGTTTTTATATATATTTACTTTTCATATAATGCCACACATAAGGCCCAAAGGTCAACACAAGGGACATGTGAATGCCACATAAACACATAAGTCAAATGGAATATGTAAACAGTATAATGATGTAGGACAAGCTAAAAATTGAACATAAAAGGCTAAGGGCCACATTAATAAGCTAGAAAGTTCTAACTTATCATGTAGTGCTACAAGAAAAGAGGCATAAAATAAATGAAACAAGTTTGCATCCACCATATGGATTCATGTCAATGATAGTAAATAACATAGTTCATATAAAATATGTATAATATGAGTGAATGGAAAAAAAATTGTATGATATATATCTCAACATGGTATAAATGTTTTGTACTAATAAAACCTACTAAATTACTCATAGAGAACAAATATATGCCCCCAACCTAGCAAGGTTACTAGGTAATGAGGGAACCCTGACATCAAAACCATGTAAAAGTGTGTCTTATATCGCAATAAAATACTTCATGAAAATAAATTCATATTTTAAAATTTAAATATACTATCTTCTTAACACATTAATAATTAAAACAATTTTCAAGCCCAATTTTTTGTTTTTTGAATTTTTAAATTATTTATATGTTTTTTTATTTTTTGAAATATTGGAATTGAAAATTTATTAAGGAGTAAGGATTATAAAATAGAGGAAGAGGAAAGGATTCAAACAATCCCCAATAAGGTGCTCAAGCATTATATGATGAGAAGGAAGGCACGCCATGTGCCCCCAATGTATATGTAAATGAGCCATAACAATGTAGCTTGAATAATTGAGATAAATAAAGATGTACATGATTCTCATTAAAAATATAAATCTATGATTATGTAAGTGAAATGAAAGGTATATGATGACAAGTTATGAAATAATGAGTAAGAATGAAAATTGAAAATTATCTGTATTGTATTTGCTTTGGAATGCTCAAATTGGTTTCAAAATGAAGAGGGCAAGTGTCCAAAGTGAAAAATAAATCCAAGGGATAAAATAATGTTTCAATAAGGTAAAAAAATGTTATAAAATAAGTAAAATCAATGAGGCTATGTACAAAAGGGAATTACAATTAATTTAACCAATTATATCAATGATGAGCACGTATGAATAACCCATGACATGATATGAAAGAATGGTAATTTGTGAATAATAAATGACAAATGTAGATGCCTCTCAATATAAATTATGATCACATGTGTAGACACTCAAATCTATATTTTACATGATAAACTAGACTTTCACACTTGAAAAATATTACTCAAGGCTCTAGTCTTCAGTTCTTGACTTTCTCAATGTTGGAAGGCTCATGGTATCCATATCACTATGAAAAAAATTATTATCTTATGGTTTTAGCATAATATTATGATTACCTAGATCAATTGTAGCCCAAAATATGCATAAAACATGATATATATCCTTTAATGTTAGTTGTATAGCCTCAAATTTTCTCTATTCTCTAGGAAACTACTATTAAGACTATGACACTAGTGTTGATGCTAGTATATATGCCCTATAAACACATAAATTTTTAGTTATTTAAATATGTATAGGGTGGCATATTTGTCTTAATTAATCCTCCATGATATTATTTTCAAAACGTGTGTTATAGATACAAAACAAATCCCACTCATTATTGATTTATTAATTTATCATTCAAACACCTATAAAGCTTACTAAATCATCTACACAACTAAGTTATAATGTCTTATTATTACCTATTTATAAACCAGTCATATGACCAATATATTATAGGTATAAATCATTAAAATAATAACCCATGAGTAGTATTTGTCATAAGTCACTAGATGTAATTGTATATAGCATATTACACCATTTTTCACACACAAGCCCATATAAGGGGAGAAATGCATTGGTCTGAGGCCCTATTTAGAGTATATGGATATGTAGGCATTGTTAATTTCCATAGGGGTCTTTGAGGTTATCCCTAATTCAGTTGATCATACTAACCCCAATTTTTCAAGGTGGCATGCTCTAGTTGGAGGACCAAGGGTTTTGATGAAAAAATGTTGATATCCAGAACCTATGTGCATGATATAAATAAACAATATGCAAGGTGAAAAATAACCCTAATATTTACAAGTGGAATTTATAAAATAGGTCCTAAACTTCATTGTGGATAAAAGTCTTTAGTTTTAAGATAAAATCATTGACAATAGTGTACCTATCTTGATGGTAGTGTTTAGGTTGACAAAGGGATAATTTATAGAATCTGAATCATAGTTGAGCATCATCCTGACTATTTATACACCCTATTAGGTTATGGAGCTAAAAGCTTCACTGATGCAAACATGGAGGAGGTTGTTGAGTTGCTGGGAAATCGACGTTGGTCTGATCAACTGACGTCGATCATATACGGTGAAGACATCGACCGACATTGGTCAGGTATCGGCCGACGTCAGTCATCTCCAGCTAGATAGGGGCCCACATCGGTCACCTGTGTAGTTCCAGAACTACCAGTTCACAGATAGTTAGTTAACAAACTAGGTGTTTGCATGTTAAGAGGCCAATTATAGACTTGAGCTATGGATCTAATTATTGTAATTAGATGTATAATTATTGTTTGCATGAGATCTATATAATAGACTCATGGGCTGTATTGTAATTTTTGCTAGAGAGTAAGAGAGAAAAAATTAGCTCCTTCAGAGGGAAGAGAGCAAGGTGTGTTCCTCCTAGTGCCACATTGTGAAGTATGGGTGCTGGTTTGGAGAATCAGAAGGATTATTCATGTATGTAGGATCTTGGTCAATAGGTGTGCAAGGCCACATTTGGAGATCTGCATGGTAAGTAAGATCATTAATCTATAGGTGTATGTGTGTGCAAGGTCTAAGGTTTGTAGGTGTGCAGAACCAAGTTGATCTGTAGGTGGCAGCAGGATCAAGGTGACAACAACACAATAGAGAGCAAGATCAGGTGGGATCTACTTGGAGTACGGTGTGTACTCAGTTGGAGAGCAAAGAGGAAGGCAAGGTAGATCCTTCCAAAGTAATATTAGTTGAGTTGTAGGTTATTGCAAGTTCATGGGAGATATACTTGGAGTACGTTGTGTACTCAGTTGAGTATGTGTGTATACTCGGTGTACTAGCAGTAGTGGATACTGAATGGTTGGAGGTGAACACTGACTCTATGTTTAAGTTGTGTGTTGGGACCGTAAGAGAGAGTGAGCTCTTGAAGAGATTTACTGTTTATGCCCTAGAGGTGTGGGAGCCCTAGAGGTGTGTAAGGAAGAAGACTGTGGCAATATTTTTTGTTGTATTTCCTTCTAGAAGAGTATTAATACAATTGGGTATTGTCTCTCATATTCTGTGTTGTTTTTGATTCTAGTTACTTATTGCTTCTGGTTATTTTTGCATGTTTAGTTACATGGTAATCAATGGTGCTTCCTAGATCCTGACAGTTGGTATCAGAGCTAAGGTTGCAGGGAGTAGGTTTTGTGTTTGATTACATGTCACTCTTAGGGGTTTTTGATTGAGTGGGAGTATAGCAATGATAGAAGAAAGTAAACTTAGAATGGAGGAATTCAAAGGCATGAATGATCAATTACGATGTTATGGAAAGAAAGAGCAGTTAAAGAAAGATTGTTGGTTGGTAGCAAATCAGCATGAAGGAATTGAAGAAGCAGATGTTGTAGGTGTTGTTACACAGGATGCTCTAGGATGTTTCTTGGATAAAGTAGAATCTTGGTTTATAGATTATGTTGCCTCTTTCCATGCAACCTGAAGTAGAGGGGTTGGTGAGCCTTGTCATAGTATTGGAAAATGGGAAGTGTGACTAAAATTATAGATGGCCAACACATGGGTGTTGAAGGAGGTCATGCAGGTCCCAGTCTTGGAGATGTAGCTAATTTCTTTAGGAAATTTGGGTGATGAGAGATGCACAAGAACTCTCACAGTGGATTCTTGGAATGTTACCAAGGATGTACTTGAATTATCATGTGGTAAGAAAGTAGGTACTCTTTATCTAGTTGCTTGTATTACTAATTCCACTTCTGTTGCACAAGTGTGGCTTTGTAGGCTTGGTCACATAAGTGAGAAGGGAATGGATGTTCTTAAGTCATATGGTAAGAGTTCAGCTTCGGAGAGCATAGACTGAGATTTTTGTGAGCAGTGGGATGCTACAAGAAAGGATTGGATTTATTGCAGGAAAAGGAAGTCTGATGTATTTGACAAACTTAAGAACTAGAAACCTTGGTGTTCTTGGAGGAGATGATGGATAGAGATCAACAGAGGGGTTTGGATACTTATAAGCAGGGTAGTTTGGACATGGGTATGATTCAAAGAAAGCTCATGGGTAAAAAGTCATCACTCACAGGTGAACACAGGTACCGACATCAGTCAGGGATCAACTGACATCGAATAGATAGGTATCGATGTTAGTCATTTATAGACTAGAGAAGTTAGTGGTGTCGGGCAGGTGGAGACTGTCGTCGGTAGGGTAATCGGCGTCGGTGACCTGGACAATCACATGGAACCGACATCAGTCAAAGGTAGACTGTGTGGTGACCGAGGTCAGTCACTGGAACAAATTTTAGGTAGATAACAAGCTGTCAAGGAGTCTCAAATGCCCATGTGGAGGACTGAAATAGTAAGTAAGCCTCAAATTCATTGTTCCTCTTCTTTATACTCGTTGCTCACTACAGAGTAGGAAGGATCTAGGAAACAGTGGGAGCATGGCATGAATAAGATGTAGAACCAAATGGGAGATTTGGTAGGGTTGCCAGCCGATATGAAAGCACTAAGAGATGAATGGATTCCTTGGTTAAAGAATAAAGAGAATGGACACGTGAGATGGAAGGCCAGGGTACATGGTCTTGAGAAAGCTACAGGACAGTGGTATAGGTTTGACAGATGGATGACAAAGCAAGGCTTTATTTAGTGTCAGTGTAACCATTGTGTTTGTCTTACCAGGTGGATGATGGTCAAAAAATAATCCTATTACTGTATGTGGAGGATGAGCTTATTTTAGGTTTAGACATACAGGGTTTTGTTGAGCTAAAGGTAAGGTTAGTTTAGTGGTTTGCCATGAAGGATTTAGGAGCAAAAAAATTCTTTGGCATGAGTTATCCTAGAGACAGGGAGATCACAAGCTAATGTTGTCACATGATGATTGTGTGAAGGTAGTGCAAGATGCAGAATCGAGCAGCACACCTATGGATGGATAGGTCACAGAATAGGGTCCCCAATCACATGATGAGGTTAAGTACATGTGTACTCCCTGAGTTTGCCCAAGTAGTGGGTGTTGTCAAAAAGTTTGGAGATGATCTAGGAAAGAAGCACTGGAGGGCAATTTAGTGGATTCTCAGGTATTTGAGAGGGACTAGTAGCATGTTGACATGTTATGCAGGGTCAAGTTCTTTTCTACATGGGTTTGTAGATGCAGATGCGGTAGGTTACTTAAATGATAGGAGGTACACCATAAGTTTTATGGTGGTTGGTCTTCAAGGTTGAGCTTAAAGAGGGATACAAGCCAAGAAATAGATTAGATAGGGTACAGGTATAGGTATAGGTACAGTGCAACTATTTATCTCCAAGTGGGAGATTGTTAGGTTGTGGAGCTAAAATCTTCACTGATGCAGACATGGAGGAGGTTGTTGAGAGGTTGTTGAGTTGCAGGGAAACTGACGTCAGTCTGATCAACCAATGTTGGTCATATATAGTGAAGACAACAACTGACATCGGTCAGGTATCGGCCAATGTCGGTCATCTCTAGCCAGACAGGGACCGACGTCAGTCACCTGTGTGGTTCCAGAACTACCAGTTCACAGATAGTTAGTTAATGAACTGGGTGTTTGCATGTTAAGAGGCCAATTATAGACTTGAGTTGTAGATCTAATTATTGTAATTAGATGTCTAATTATTGTAATTAGATGTCTAATTATTGTTTGCATGAGATCTATATAATATACTCATGGGTTGTATTGTAATTTGTGCTAGAGAGTAAGAGAGCAAAAATTAGCTCCTTCAGAGGGAAGAGAGCAAGGTGTGTTCCTCCTAGTGCCACACTGCCAAGTATGGGTGCTGGTTTGGAGAATCAGAAGGATTCTTCATGTATGTAGGATCTTGGTCAATAGGTGTGCAAGGCCACATTTGGAGATCTACATGGTAAGTAAGATCATTGATCTACAGGTGTATGTGTGTGCAAGGTCTAAGGTTTGCAAGTGTGTAGAACCAAGTTGATCTGTAGGTGGCAACAGGATCAAGGTGACAGCAACACAATAGGGAGCAAGATCAGGTGGGATCTACTTGGAGTACGGTGTGTACTCAGTTGGAGAACAAAGAGGAAGGTAAGGTAGATCCTTCCAAAATAAGATCAGTTGAGTTGCAGGTTGTTTCAAGTTCATGGGAGATCTACTTGGAGTATGTTGTGTACTCAGTTGAGTATGTGTGTATAATCAGTGTACTGGCAGTAGTGGATACTAACTGGTTAGAGGTGAACACCAACTCTGTGTTTGAGTTGTGTGTTGGGACCATAAGAGAGAGTGAGCTCTTGAAGAGATTTACTGTTTATGCCCTAGAGGTGTGGGAGCCCTAGAGGTGTGTAAGGAAGAAGACTGTGGCAATCTTCTTTATTGTATTTCCTTCTGGAAGAGTATTAATACAATTGGGTATTGTCTCTCATATTCTATGTTGTTTTTTATTCTAGTTACTTATTTCTTCTAGTTATTTCCACAAGTTTAGTTGCATGGTAATCAATGGTGCTTCCTAGATCCTGACAGTTGGTATCAGAGCTAAGGTTGCAGGGAGTAGGTTTTGTGTTTGATTACAGGTCACTCTTAGGGGTTTTTAATTGAGTGGGAGTATAGTAATGGTAGAAGAAAGTACACTAAGAATGGATGAATTCAAAGGCATGAATGATCAATTACAGTGTTATGGAAAGAAAGAGCAGGTAAAGAAAGATTGTTGGTTGGTAGCAGATTAACATGAAGGAACTGAAGAAGTAGATGTTGCAGGTGTTGTTGCATAGGATGATCTGGGATGTTTCTTGGATAAAGTATAATCTTGGTTTATAGATTCTATTGCCTCTTTCCATGTAACCCGAATTAGAGGGGTTGGTGAGCCTTGTCATAGTATTGGCAAAGGGGAAGTGCGGATGAAATTGCAAATGGCCAACACATGAGTGTTGAAGGAGGTCATGCAGGTCCCAGTCTTGGAGATGCAACTAATTTCTTTAGGAAATTTGGGTGATGAGAGATGCATAGGAACTCTCACAGTGGATTCTTGGAATGTTACCAAGGATGCACTTGAATTAGCATGTGGTAAGAAAATAGGTACTCTTTATCTACTTGTTTGTATTACTGATTCCACTTTTATTACACAGGTGTGGCTTTTTAGGCTTGGCCACATAAGTGAGAAGGGAATGGATGTTCTTAAGTCATATGGTAAGAGTTTAGCTTCAGAGAGCATATACCAAGATTTTTGTGAGTAGTGGGATGCTACAAGAAAGGATTGGATTTATTGTAGGAAAAGGAAGTCTGATGTATTTGACAAACTTAAGAACTGGAAAGCCTTGGTGTTCTTGGAGGAGATGATGGATAGAGATTAGCAGAGGGGGCTGGATACTTCTGAGCAGGGTAGTTTGGACATGGGTATGATTCAAAGAAAGCTCACAGGTAAAAAGTCATCACTCACAGGTGAACATAGGTACCGGCATCGGTCAGGGATCAACCGATGTTGAACAGATAGGTACTGATGTTGGTCATGTGCAGACCAAATAATTCGATGGTGTCAGGTAGGTGGAGACCAATGTCAGCAAGGTAATCAGTGTCGATGACCTGGACAGTCACATGGAACTGACATCAGTTGGAGGCAGACTGTGTGGTGACCGAGGTCGGTGACTGGAACGGATTTTGGGCAAACAACAAGCTATCAAGGAGTCTCAAACACCCATGTGGAGGAATGAAAGGGTAAGTAAGCCTCAAATTCATTGTTCCTCTTCTTTATACTCATTGCTCACTACATTGTGGATAAACTAACCCTAATATTTACAAGTGGAATTTATAAAAAAGGTCCTAAACTTCATTGTGGATAAAAGTCTTTAGTTTTAAGATAAAATCATTGACAATAGTGTGCCTATCTTGATGGTAGTGTTTAGGTTGACAAAGGGATAATTTATAGAATCTGAATCATAGTTGAGCATCATCCTGACTATTATTAACTAGTTTCATGTTTAGGAATGAAAACTACTATCTAGCATTTCACTTTATATATTTAGTGAATTTGTAATATTCAACACTATATCAAAATATATTGTGAATTGGAATTATTTAATTGGCCTAATTTTTAGATTAGCTTACTCCTTAATTTATTAGGACATTATTTAATGTTAATTATTAATTCCAAAAAGGGTTAAAAAATATGTTGTAATATTACCCTATGAATTGTTGTTTATATGACCGTGTAAACTTGTATTCTCATGTGCCATAGGATAAGGTGTAACATCTTGTAAATGTGATAATTTTTTTGAATAACTTATTGTGTCTTAGGATATGAATACATACTTATAATAGATGGAGAAACTAATTCTATAATATGCTCATGCTCATAAGTAGATGGAGAAACTAATTTTGTAATATGATCATGCCCACAAATAGATGGTGAGACTAATCTTGTAATATGCTTTAAAATGTGTAAATAATGTTGTTGAATAGTTTTATAAACTATTTCATTACCACTTTACTCAATTATTATGCCAATAAGATATTATATGGAATAAGTAAACATTTATCCAAAGGATATTCATATTAGATTCCATGAATTTTGACCACTTGATTATCATGAATATATTTTAGACATTTATGCATTGTAGAAGGTGATGCTCAATACTTTTTATCCAAGGGTGTCCTAATAACATGTCAAAAACCCTTGTGCTTGGTATAACTAATAATGGAGTAGGTACTATGAGAGCCCACTTGTAAAGGTAACATTATATATCCAAGAGTATCTTATGTAGGATCATAAAATGCTTTGAAATATCTATAGTTATCTTATAAATCTTGTTTTTTATAACCAAGAGAGTAGAGGAGTGTTATGGTGCACATATTTTTACTTGATCCATTGTCTATCATAACACTATGTATAGATAGCTTATCAACACATGCTTGAATGATGAGTGCATGTCTATCTGATTTATCATAAAATATTTCACCACTATCAAATGTGATCATATAACATGATGATTTTTTACTTGTAACTGTACCAATGATGCTATCAAGTGGATGCCCATATTTATAAAGAAGAGGATGAACATTATATGTATAATGAACTTCATAATTGCCCTTGTTATTTTCTTCATGATTTAGAAAATGATATTTGTAAATTTTGATATTTTAGAAGGTGTACCAACATTAATGAAATTATCATCAATATGATATTAAATATTATAATTAAGCTTGAATCATCTATATATAGAATGCCCAATACATATATGTTAGTCACAATATGCATTGCCATCAATTTTTTTATATTTTGGTCTAAACATTTACGCTACCAATGGTGGATGAAGAGTGATCAAATTATAGTCAAGTAGCCTTTGTAATAATATATGATGAGTGAAGGTAGCCATGAAAATTGTCTTGGTGGAGCTTGTAATTGAAGATTTTTGTGTAGGTTGTGAAATTACATTAACCATAACCTTAGCTTCATTATTTATTTAATTTGGGTTGCTATTATGATTTATACAATTCTTTCACTTTATTTTGATTTATTCCATTGATATCATGGGGATCAATATGAGTTTCATGTTCATTAGATTCCTTTTCAATACTTTCATTACCAGTTTTAATATGAATCTCATTTGTAGGAGATCAAGAAATCTAAATAGTAACATTATTAGTTTGAGAGAAAATATATTGACTTGCCAATGTAGAATAAACCAAACAAATATATGTATGTGAAAAATATACCACTTAATCTAGCACTATGACTTAGAGGCATAAAATACAATATGAATCAAGAAAGTATAACATATATAAATATAATACCAAAAAAATCAAGGTATAGGAGTGAGTTAGGTGAGGGTTTGAATGATTATGTGAGATCTTATATATATGTGCTCATTGGATGATTAGTGTCAACCTATTGTTTCAAATCACTAACTATAGAGGTATAACCATGCATGCAACCCACTAACTCTATTTTGGAGGGTAAAATGAGAATAAATTCCATGTGTGATATGCTTATCTTAGGTGCACCACAAATAAAATAGATAAAAGGGGATTACTATGGTATAAATAAGGGATCCTAGGAATTTATAATATACCATGAGGAATGTGTAAAATAACTTAAATGTTTAATTTTTTATAATGGCTATGAGTATTGGGGTAAACCCCTCACATCATGATGTTTATAAACAAAACACTACATAGCCTTTCATAATAGTAACTAAGTAGTTTTAAAATTACTAGAACATAGTTTATACATAAAATAAAAACAATATAAAATAAATATAAATCAAAAATGAAATATTTTTGTGTATATAAATTAGAAAATTTCAACCTGAGGTTGAAATAAAGATATTCTATGTTATATTTATCTAAGTTGTCAAGACAAACTTATTCAGTGTTAGAGTATATCCAAGGTCAAACAAGCTGAATCATCATGTGTTAAATTTTATCCAAGGTTGAAAAATGTTTTATTTTAGTGTTAGGAATTTTTAGAAATTTAATAAAACCCTAGGAAACAAGCAAAAACCAAGCAAAAACCAAGTACACAATGTTTTAAAAATAGTAGGTTCACCAGAATGTTTAATCTATTATTAGTTGAAGTTAATCAAATTAATTGATATTAAACTATTGAAATGGAAATGCTAGAATATATAGATATGATATTAAAATACAACATGCTACATAATTTTATAAAATTTTTAATTTAATAAAAATAATAAATGAGCCTAAGAATATGCAAAACTCCCTAAAATATATTTAATACTGACTACATAAGCTAACTATGACTATAATCTACTTGAAAAAACCCATAAATAATATTGCATCTAGAAACAAAATTACAAATTATGCTAGGACAAGGCCATAATAGGAGAACAATGGTATAATGCAACCTTGTCTATTGGCTATAGCTAAGTCTTGTTTTACTATGTGACTAAATTTTTGATTGGATTTGTGTGCTTGTAAATGAGGGTTTTCTAATTCTATGTAAGAGATAAATAGATGCACAAAATACATGTAAAACACAAACCCTTATTTCTACACAATAAAAAAAGAAAAGGATCAAATGAAAAAATGTATAATAGGGTTAGGGTAATATATAAACTATCCTAAAAAAACACTCATGTAAACTGAGTGCTACTTACCTATGCCAAATGGGCCTCAAGCCGATGTAGTTATCCCTCCTACGGTGTTTATGTAAATATATGATTATAGCTAGAAGATTAATTTAAATTATTTAAAATGGATGTCATTTACCTAGTAAAAAATATTAATACTTATCCTAAGATTTATATAAATCATCAAAATTTAACTTAGAATAAATAGTGCTCTTTTGCTCAGTGTAATTGTAATTTAAAATCAACTTACTAGGAGGTTTTAAGTGAATGCATTGATGTGTTTTTATAGGGGAATATTTAGAATATTTTTTTCTAACTAAGTTTATAAAATGCATACTATATCCATTATTAAACATATAAATTTCAAAAAGTGATTATTTATGCACTAGGGACAAGGTTGTGCTAGGTGACAAGGTTACAATGTAGCCCTATCTGACCTAGTGTGATCCTGTCCCAAAAAGATAAAGACTACTAAAAAAATGTTTTAAAAGTTATTATAGGTTTAATAAGAATAAATGGGTTTGAAATAGGTCTGTATATATGATATTTTCAATGCTTTTAATATAATAAAGGATCTCTTATAGATTGCAAGTTAGTGAAATGGTGAGTTAATCAAGTGAGGCAAGGATGTTAAGAATAAACATTGTCAAACACTTAATTATTTAATTTACATGTCTACAATATGAAACACTAATATCCCATGCCCTGCTTTAGCCATGAAAACCACTTATCCACTCTAGCCTTATATTTGGTGGAGACTACCCCATGACAAATATAGATATGATATTTGAGTGTTGAAGATTTATAATGGAAGGGGTATGTCCATTAGACTTTTTTTATGCCCTAAAGTATGCTAATATCATAAAATAATATGATCATTAAGATCGTGCCATATTAAAAATTTTCCCCAAGCTAGTGTGATTTCTTTATGCCTTCAATAATTGAGTCCACCAAAAACATATAAATGTTGAATAGTGTCCTATTGGCCATTACATGTGTGATGTATATAAAGTTCTTATTAATATCTACCCAACACCTTGACCCATGTAATGTTTTACCTACCAAACATGATGTAAACCTTGTGGATATATCATCAAAATAAAAAAGGGGAAGTGAACCCTACTTTCTTTTACTTGATCTCCCTAGACACATGTTCAATTTATTTGGTATTAACCAATGGTTCCTTAATATCCCTATCCAATTAGACTAACCTAATTGATTTATGAATTTGTATATGTGTGATTTTCATCCTTAATACAACAAAGTATAACCTATCCCCATATACACACAAGATTAAAACATGTGTTAAATCCTTAGCCTTGCTAAAGTAAGGGAGCTCATAAATTTGGAGAACCCAGACTATGTCTAATCATTCTTTGACAAAGTATTAAAATATAGTGTTCCCATTGGGGGCCTTCTTTCCCATGTTGACCATGCAGTAATTTACCAAATTATCCTTGTTTCCTCCTCCATGGTTGTTTTAGTCCTCCATCTTTCATTTTTACACTTTAGATTCTTAGTCTTCTATACATGTTATGCCCTAAGGATATTGCATCTCCTCAAAGCTCCTCCTTCCCAGTCTTAGTTTGATTTATAGCTACAGGGAAACTAAAATATATTTATTTTCCTTATCTATAGGAATGATATTATTTTTATTTTTTCTCCTTTACCTATTTGGATATGGTAGGGACTTCTACTAAATGTGAATCTAATTCTTCAGCCGCTCCTTCTTCTATTTCTCCCCTGACAATGGTTGATTTCTTCCCAACCCATGTGCTACTTGTTATTTATTTTATTTCTTCTGCAATGGGCATCCCAACATAGGAAATAATAGAAAAGTACTAAAAATGACATGTATATTTAATTTTAAACTAATTAGCTTGTTTCTTTAAATTTTATTTTAATAAGTTGGATGTACATGTAATAGTTTTTACACATTTCATACTCAAGGTTTTAATATTAATACATTTTCATTAACAACTAGTGTGTGCCAGTTATTAATGACAAACATTTAAAAATTTTAATTTGTGGGAGTGATGTCATTTTTCATAGTTATCATTTTTGGTGGGATCTTTGCCATACACTCTTCCCTTTTGTGTTCTTGGGCATCATAGTTCTTTTCTTATTACATGTTTCCTCACCCTATAGTACCTTCTTATCAAGTCAACCTTAACTCAATGCCTATCCTTGTCATTATTTTAATCCCATGTCACACTTATCTAAATTTATAATTTTATTTTTCACTACTTTTCACTCCCCCACCCAGAACTAAATCTTTCACCTGGTCCTTCAATGTCACAAGTATCTTGATATCAAGTCACCTATTATCTCATATGCATGAATCTAGATTTAATTTTGATGCAATGGTCACTAAGGTATAAATTTAATAAGTTCTTATCATTGTGTATTTTACAAGTTTACCCAATTTATCAAGTTGAAATTTATTAAGGTAGTTTATTACAAAATAGTACAACAATATTTGTCCAATAAAAAAGGTCGAATGAGGTTGCACAATTTATTACAAATGACTATGAATAACTATTGCACACAAAAACTATCTTATAATAATCTAACCTAGAAAACAAAGACAAATTGCATAAGCCTTATAACAACATGGCTTAGACATGATAATCATGGTATGGCTTAAGTTGGTTTCCATTGAAATGCCCAAGGAGCATTTTTCCATCTAACACATGCATCTTACACACACTAATTTATAAAATATCATGGATAATTTAGAGTCCCAAACAATGTATTTGAAGCTTCCTTGGATGCTTAAGGTACTTGGAATCATAGATTAAAACAAGGGTGCCTTCAACTAATATATTTCCTTTTATGTGTTAGTCATGCTAAGCCTTTTATCAAACATTTTCCATAGTTTTGATCCATTGAGAAATAACACACCTTTCATCCAACTGCATGAGGTCTTAAGGCATGTATAGAGTGACTCATTATCCTCTAGTTGAGAAATTCATGTAATCTATATGGATGAAACTAATAATTACATTGGGAGTAGTGTATTTATTTTAAACACAAGATAAAATGGGGTGGACTTAGTGAGGTTATTATAGCTTGTCATAAAGGCTAAAAATACTGTAGAAATATGGTTTTCCAAATATTTGAATCCAACATCAAAAATATTGGTTAGTGTCTTCCCAAGAATCTTGTCGAAAGCCTTTATTGTTTTGTTTTCTTGTGGGTGGTATGTGGTAGTCTTGTGATGCCCAATCATGAAATCATATAATAGTAAATGCATGGTTTCATTGATGAAATGGGTTCCTCAATCACTAGTAAATATTATAGGGCACACATATCAATTGATGATATTTTTCCATAAGAAACATACTATTATTGCTACTGTATAATTATTTATTAGTGTAACCTCAACCCAATGAGTAATATAGTTAATGGAGGTGATAATATAGTGTGCACCAATCCTACACATAGTTAAAGGGATTGGGCTTACAAAATCAACAACCTATTTTTCAAATAGATCCTAGGATAGGATGGGGTTGAGGGGTATCTCATATTAGTGGTTAGGTTTTTTATTTCATTGGTATATATCACACTTAGACATGTAATCCTTGACATCATGGAATAAGGTAGGCTACCATAATCTAGAAATTAAGATATTTTGCATAATGGATTTTCTATAAAACTGTCCTCTAACAATGATCTCATTAATTATTATATCAAACCTAGACACTAATGTTCCAAAATATATCTACACAAGACTTCATTATTCTTGATCTTGTAAACATCTCCCCAAATGAGCTGATATAGGGTGATGCAAATAACCAAATTTTTCTTTTCCTTAGTGGAAAGAATATTGGGAGTGATGATAGATGTGAGGAATGTAACAATAACATAAATATTTTTTGGGACACATAAAACTATGTAAGACTAGGTATCCATGAGTCCATATTTGATGTTCTATTCATCTTCACTTGTATTGATGTGTGATAGGTGGTGAGTACCTAAGTTATACTTTTTAGGATTCATAACCATAGAAATTTGGAATTCCTAAAATAACAAAATCCATCAGTAAATTATTCCATAGATCATCAGAATATTTACAAGGTAATTCAAGGATTCATGATAAATTAAGCAAACAAATGGTGTGGCTAATAGGTATTGACAAAATTTATGAAGTGTGTACACCATTATGAGGGCCTTGAGTTCAGTGGTAGTGTAATTTTTATTAGCTACTATAATATTATTACTAAGTATATGGTATGGCCCATCTTTTTCACACATAATTAATCTATAATGGTGCTTATTTCTATCCTTGATGCATTAACATGCACAGGAAATGGGGATGTCTAATATGTAAATTAGAGAATCAGTGTACTTTCAAGTTTCTCCTTCAATATTTTGAATGCATCCTCTTGCACCTCACCCCATATGAAAGGATAATTATTGGGAAAATGTTATTATAGTGGTATATAAATCTTGACATAATGATTAATGAGATTTTTATAGTAGATAATATGTGCTAAGAATGTGCATACTTCCCATTGAGTGGCGGGTGACTCTAACTGAATAATGATGAAAACCTAATCAAGGTTTAAAATAAGCCCATATTAATAAATCACATGACCAATCAGTGTACAAAAGGGTATTTTAAATATTCATTTATTCAATTTGAGAGATATTGAAAGCTAGAAACTACACTTGAACATGAGTCATAGGTTGTCATGGTGATCATTTACTAGCTCATAGATTATCTAGTCATCTAGATATACTTAAAAGAATCAATGAAAAAAGTATTTTAAAATTACTATGATGATGTGCAAGAATATAAAAGGTGTATTATTTAGTACAAAAAACATGACATTATAGGAAAACAAATCCCATTTAGTTGCAAAGGTTGTCTTGGGCTTGTCCTCCTCCTCAATATGCACTTGGTGATAGTGTAAAAAACCATTAGTGAAGGTGTAAACCTCATAGATTTCTATGCCCTTGAAAATTTCCTCAGTGAAAGGGGTGGGAAAAGAGTCATTTATGCATGCCATTTTGAGTATATGGTAGTCAATGCATATGTAAATTCACCCATATTTTTTTATACTAATGACCATGGGTCTTACCCATTCAGACTCTTCAACTATGTAGATCACACTGAAAGCCAACATGCTATCAATTTATACCTTAAAATAGGTGCACAAGTTGTGTTTCATTTTCTATGGTCACTAATTCATAGGTTTTATGACATGAACCAATGTGATATTCATTCTTCCTAATGATGGGTTCACTCCATTCATATCCTTGTAGCCTATTGGGAAGAGATTTTAGAATTCCCAAAGTATCTATATAATGCATGCTAATTATGTGTCAAACTAGTAATCCAAAATGTTGGCCATTTTGGTTTCTTATTCTGAGTCAATATTTACCTTCATTGTATTTAAGGGATCAAGTATCACGTGTTGATTAGCTTACACATCTTTTACTTCTCACTCTCCCTAATAGGTTTCAACCTGTAAGTGGATATGGTCACTCTCTTAGAACTCTTCCTCCACTTTACACACAAACTTATATTTTTTGGTTATTAATTATCAAATTCAATCCATCCATACTAATTAATCTTGTTTAATATAATATTTTTTTACCTCATATTCATCAAAGAACTTAGGTAGAGTGAGTCCCTTATTTCTGCACATCTATCTGACCTCCATGATGATTTGATGAATGAAATATAGGGATTTGAGTATCCCTATATTAGATGAGGTGAAGGCATATATATGGGTGAATTTATAATTTAGAGTTATCAAATCACTAGTATCTTAGGGTGTCTCATTCATAATATACCATGCATGAGCCCAATTTTTTATAGGTAAGTGAAAAACATGGACCTATATCTATATTAAGAAATAAGGTGTGTTCCTTGTCCACTTGTATTAAAATTTATAAATATGCACCTATGGATTAGAGTCACCACTATATGTGGGTAACCCATTTTAGTTATTGCTATGCTCAAATCTAGAATATATTGGATCCTTAATCTTGGTCCAAGTTAGAAGACTTGGATTGTGTGTAGTCAACTAACACATAGAAATGTTATTCAAGGTTTATTAAGGCACCCATGGGATCCTTCTCCTTAGAGACATATTCATCCAAGTCATGTAAAAATAGGGTATAATTTATGGAGATATCATATCGAGGTAACACAACATGTTTTCTATTATGTATATAAAACACTCTCTTCACTAATACTTGGAGAGGGATTGAAATTGACATGTAATACCTTAAATATGTGTTATAATTGAGGTCTTAATCACACCATGCCAATTTTTTAGGTGGTCACTTCATAGGATTCATTTACCCTTTAATTACATGAAAATTTCATGGTATCAAAAGTGGATTGTGCCTCATCCCAGATTAGGATACCATCCCCAGTTGGCTCTAAGTTATCTACTCCTAATTATATGATATTTTATATGTTTTTGATTTCATTCTCTAAGTTGACACTCTCAAATTAAGGAGCCTTGATTTTTTAAAAATGGAATCACCACATGTTATTTTCCATTCTTAACTCATGTAACACTTTTTGAAACACATGTTTACATTATTGACATAACATTAAGTCTACTAAGAAAATATGTGTATTTTTATACCTCAATTAGCTCAAGTAACTCAAATTATACTTAAAAATTTGTGCCCAATATATCAATACCAACATTGTGTATAATTCCCATGGGCTGACCTCAAGTTTTTTTCCATGAAAAAATGTGTGGTTAGGGCTATAAGGTAGAGATTCCCCTCTTGTACCAATCATATCCTAAAATAATATTGAATTAATTGTACATGTCTACTATAATGTTAGATAAAAACCTTCCATTGATGTTTACATCTATGATAAGTTTTCAATCATAGCCTATGTTTTGGACTATTCGTTCCTTGCACCCTTATGTTAGATCTAGCCTTGATACATCAATGGGTTGTTTTACCATGTAATGAGCCAAAATATTATTTATAATAGGAATCATCCCTTCATCACACATGAGAGATAATCCATTTTAAATATCATCCAATTTATTATCAGCCTATGTTTTGGGTTGGAGTTCCTTCTTTGTCTTTTCCTCCATGTTTCACACATATTATAGTTCACCCTGTAGATTTTGGATAACATCCATGGGTTCAAATAATAATTTTTTTTATAATGAGATATAAATAAGGTGATATGAAGGGATTTGGGCCTACCATCATATCTTTGGATCTCCTTGCCTCATATCAAATTATATCCTTCTCAATGGGAGATACTGTTAATGGGCATGTAGTCATGCCACTATGATTTGTTATATGCACATTGGGGCCAACATTATTTTTAGTTTTTGCATTTATAACTCACTATTTTGATTTATGTTTGAGACTAATAATGTTACAATATTTATAATCCATTTACATTTGCATGAATTTAACATATAAATCTAGATAGTCTTTGACCTTTTGGTCACCTCAAAAATACCCACAACTTAGATACTAGGGTAGTCCTATTAGTAGTGGTTTGATGGCCCATACTTATAAAAATATCATAGGGGAAAACTTCCATGTTATAATCTCACATCATGGCATTTTTAATTATGATGTTACCCATAATAACTATAATAGTAGTTACATGGCTTTGTAATGGTCTATTGAGAACCTCAGTCTCTCACCTTGTGGATCTTATCAATCACCATATAGTCTTTAGTGTTATGTGTAGATGAATTAAAAATATTACAATAGAGATACCTTATCTTGGGTAGCATGTTGAAGGAGATATAAATTTTACACATTGTGTCTTTCATGACATATCTCACATGAAGCAATGAGATCTTTCACATTCCACCTTGGGAAATTATTCTTATTGTGCCCTTAGAACTCACAATATGTGCACCATAACCCACTCCTAGTGTCATGGTAACATTTAGATATTAGATTATAAATATGGGAATCCATTGACATGATCTATTCCTCCATGAATGGGCTAATTATCATATCTACACCTCCATCAGATTCAACTCTCAATGCCACATCTAGGGCCTCTCAAGGTTCAGTGAATATTTTAATTGATAAGGCAAATAAAAAGGGTGAAATTAACCCTAAAAAACCATTACACATGATGTATTGGATGAATATAAAAGGATATTTTAGACGTTATATTATTGAAACTAGAATCATATGTGTGGACACTCTCTATAATATATATTTTTGTCTCCTTCAGCACAATAATACTCTGCTACTCAAATTTGGCATATTGAATTCCTTTAAAAAGATTATTTAAAAAGGTAATAATCCACAATGGCCTAGTTGGGATAATTATTTTTAAACTATGTGTGGGCATGATCTAAAAAATTTGTGAAAAAATGACTTGCCTTCTGCTCTAACATTGTTACTCCTTTTACATGCCAAATGCATTCCCACTTATGAATGTGCTTCACAGCATTATCCACTATGTGATATTTAATAAAACTCAATTTAATTTATTAAAATACATGGATAACATGATTGAATGTAGTTGAAACTTGAGACACACATTATACTAGAGCACCACCTGAAGGTGCACCCAAAATTTGGCTTCCTATAAGAGTGCCTCATGTTCTTCTTACTAGTCACATAATAGGCTACACGATGGATCCTCCTACCACTTGAATTGCTTACTAGATTGTTACCAATCATATAGATCATAATATTTTCCCTTGTGTTTTAATACTTATATTAAGGGATATACCCCCTCCTACTGGCTGCATACCATACATCATTAGACCAAATGTTTTCATGGGTTGTGTGACCACTGGTCTAATTGGTTGGTAAGGAATTATCTAATGTAACACATTTATTTCCCTTTATTATGCTATAAACTCTCTTATGATTTAGAGATGGAAACCATCTTGGTTAATTTATTCTTATTTTGGGTAAAGCACTTGAGCATGCACTTCAAGTAAAAGGGAAATTAACACCTCATTGGTACTTTATCATACATATTATACTCCCTTGGGCACTTCATATTCTCTTTTTAGAAGTTTATCTAGCTATTTGGAATGCAAATACTCATCCATAAAGTGTATATCCTCTTCACAATAGTATTCCTCATGTCACTACCATTCTATGTGGGTCCTCATAACATCTCCTAAATTAGATTATCCCCTTTAACTAGGGTTCTTTTTTACCATAGCTTTTGACTGAGTTTGATCATACTTTTTCATTCAAAGCTATGATAATCTAGTTTATCCATGTTTAATATTTCCTTCCTTGGTACATTATATAAACCATGCCATTTTTACCATCTACCTTCTGTACCACTCTTAAATACAGGAACTTAGTTGGCCATTGGCAAGTTATCTATCCCTCTAATGGTAGTTAATTTTAATAAAAACCTATAGGCTCATGGAAAAATTATATTTAGCCTCATATATATAGGAATATATGGATACAATAAACTCTAAAATTTATCCATTCAACACCCCACACCATGAAATGTGAATAAATTTAGTCCAAACTAAATCTAGGCTCCTTAGTTGATTCACACACAATTCCATCCAAGATTATTTCCTTCCATATTTTAAACCCTTGTTCATAGCATACAATGTAATACATGAATTAAAATTTGTTGGTATTTCATATAATAATAACTCAAAAAGTTCATTATGTAGGTTGTCTTCCACCCATTCCCTTGGATCTTATTTACCATGACTAGGGTGGTTCATTGTAAAATTTTCCTCTAACTACTTTAACCAATACTCAATATTATTCAATAAAGTATAGTACACAATCCCTCTTTATAATTTCATAAAAAAAATTGACCATCCTAAAAATGAAATAAAAATGTTGTGAGTCTATTAGCCACATGCACATTAGTAATACTCACATCTTAAATCTAATCTTCTTAAACTAACATATCACATAAGTTATCTTTTTAGACTCACCAAAAGTGTAGAGAGAGGTAATCAAGCTACGTTGGGGTTTGATAAAAATGGAGAAGCCATACACTATCTATCACACATATTTACATGTTCAAGAGTACCTAGGGCATTCTCTCTACTAATCCTATCAGTATAGGGTAAAAATAGACATACATATGAACAATAGCCTAGAAACACTATTATACTCAAGTATTCATCATTTTAGTAAGAAATAAATAATTAAACATAATAAAAATATTATTCAAAAAATAATAATGACACTCTATAGCCATAAAAATAGATAATAATAACAAGAACAACAACCTTGTCCATTAATTACAAAATCATGATTACAAGGTGCTCAATGGCACTAGAAATATCAAAAACTACTTATACTATCCCTTTATCCACTAAAAAAACATTAATATTTATTACTCAAGTTGTGTCAAGAATATGGTAGTGTTTGTATATTGGTTTATCAGCATACTTTTCCTTCTTAGGTGTTTGCCTTTTATAGGCTTTCAAACTACTCTATGTGTCATCCAATAGATCAACTATGCCTAATCATTAGTTAATGAATTTTTTATCACCTTTGCATTCAATAAAATATTACCATCAAGGTCACATACCTGACCATTTTACATAACTTCCCATATACATGTTAGAAAAAAAAACTACAATCCATAACTTCTACCATTTATCTACAAATTATGTTTAATTAGATAGGACTGACATTAAAACGTGATCACTTTCACTAGTTCCATGACCACACTATCTTTCAAAATCATATGTAATGGTTTGTTAATGTGGTCCATGATATTTTACCTATAGGTATTAATTCAAATCCTTGGATACCTTTATCACATGTGTGCACATGGACTAGTCCTAGTTAGTACACTACATGTTTTAAGACTTTAAGGTACAAGCATCGCACTAGACTTGGTCACAAATTTTATAAACTAGTCAAACTATGGGATAAAAAAAACTTTAGGTTAGCCTTGATAAAATTATAAAAAAAATTATTGTGCCAAAATTTGATCAATAGTATGGATGTACCTAAAAATAAAAATTAGTTTGTAAAAAATGAAAACAATTAGTTTCTCACTAATAGGAATATTTCTATAATGGATCATAAGGTATATAACTTATGAAAAAAATTAATAAATAAAAATATATTATGCTAAAAGTTACATACATGGACAACATGAAACTAATTAACTACCTTGGTCTATTGGTTTAAAAGTTAATGATCAAGTAGGATGCAAAGACAAGGCTTCTTTTATAGGATATGGAAGAAGAGGATCTGATGAATAAAAAAGATGACCTTGAGAACAAGTGAATGATTTATATAAGTTTAGAAACACACTACCAATTAAATTAAATATCATTGAGTTTATCTTTAAAAAAAATTCACAAATAACAAAAGTCATTTGTGTGTGTGTAATAAGATGAAGAAAGAAAACATGAAGAGTTTGAGGTGATAATTTTTCACAATATTAAAATATAAAGATGAGAGGTAGTGGTTGATCAAGGAAGCTAAGGAGATCAAGGAAAAAATTAAGGAATGGTATAAATAAATCACTAAAACCTTAAATATACTTCTATTGAAGGAACACAATGAGGAATATGTTACATAATAGGCATTTGTAGGCCACCTTTTATATTTCAATTGGGTGAAACAAAAATAAACTGAACGTGGAATGGACATGATAATAAGTCTTAAATTACTGGGAGAAATACTATCCAAAATTTTGACTGTCTAAGCCAAAATTGTGTATTAGGATTCATTTTTTGAAAAATTTAGACAAAATGGGCCATGATTTTTGGAAGTACAGAGTGAATGGGTGGACTTGTCCAAGGATTGAAAAGGTAATTAGTGTGGGGATATGTTTATCCCTATTTTTTATAAGGATATTATTTCATAAACATCACTTCTAAAAAAGAAACATTAGTTAAATATGCACCTTTTGACTAAGTATGCTAACGCATATTGATAGTGAATAAAAAGTGTATATACTAAGCATAAAATTAAGGTTTTGACGAAGGGATTGGTGATTTTGGCCAAGTATATAATAACACAACTCAATAATATAAAAGTGATTTTTTTAATAGGTACATCTAGTTAGAAAAATCATGTTTGGGAGTGAAGGGCATGAAAAAACATGTGTGTGCCTTTGTGTAACAATAAATTATCCAAAACTAGAATAATTATTTCATTTTTGTACAGTAATTTGTGAGGCATGAAGATGATAATAAGATAAGGGTGTGACTATAAAAGAGGTATGGAATATTATGTGAGGAACATATAAATTTTTAATTCAATCAATTTAATTTAGGCATGAATGTGAGGCATAGCCAAGACACATTAGAATATAGGTTTTCTTGAGGCATGAAGAAATAAGAAAGGCTTTCTTTGATTGATGAAGTGAATATGATATTAACTTTCACACATGAAAGTGAAATAAAATCATAAGCATTTGATAGAAGAATTAGAGGGAGAAACATTTTTAATTATAGTAGAGAAGGGCACACCAATACGTCATTGTAAATCCTCCAAGGATGTTTATAATAAAATCAAAGAATTTTAATCCTAAGTTTTTAAATATTACGTGATATATGAAAATATAGGGAAAAAAAAGAGTTTTTTTGTATATATTTTTTAAAAGTGTTACAAAATTTACAATAATTTAAATATTTACCTCAAACTAGACAAGGAGGGGTTTAAAAGGTATCTTTTGATTGGGTGGGTATATTTTCATATATTTTTTCTTGATTATCCACATTTGTGAGATAAATTTATTAGAACTAGTGTAATTTAGTAAATTTTAATATCATACAATATTTTTTGTATCCACATAGTTTCACAACATACTAACTATTGCTTGATTGGTAAGTCATGAAATGGATATTGGATGATGCACACTCTTCATATAATGAATAATAAAATTAAAAATATCTCTCTAGGGCTGAGAAAAAATATTTAATGGGTAACTTCCAATGATATATTATTCTAAATCTATTGACTTATGAAATTATTTCTCATCCTTTTCAAAGTGGTTTTGTTGTTCCAATTTTTTATATGAAATAGAACAAGAGATCCATCACATCATATCAGATAATTTAATTCCCTTTTCTTATATCTTTCCCATGATGATATGTTTTTGACCAATCATTTTACTATAATCCTAAAGGAGTGTGCTCTTAATTGGTTGTATGTCCTTTGGTGTTAATCAATTCATTATTCTGCCACCCTTTGTGGATGAAATATTATCATAATTTGAAATTGAAATTTATAAAAAGTTTACATTTTATAAATTTTCTCAAAGTAGACAAGGACCAAATTAACACACTATGGATTATATGTTTAGATTCAAAACTATGGTTACTAATATGAGTTATGAGCCACTAGACAATAAAATTTGAAGTCACTTTTTTGATATCTTGCTTCCAAGTATTAAATATGAAGTTGAATTTGACTATTATCATTTTTTTATAAGATTATCTATGTTATTATATATTTGAAAGTTAATTTCCTATAATCCAATGTGAAGCCAATATGCTGAAATATTCATCCAATGTTTCTTCCTCTTCTAATTTTCATAAATTTCAAACAGGTAAATATTTAATTATAGAAATAATACTAATACATTTACAACCAATAATGGTCCTATTAAAGTGTTTTATGCCATATAATAACCATATTATAAGGTTATTTCATTCTTATAAAGAGATAAATAATTTTATAGAATTAGTGAAATTACACTATAATTATTATTTAAGTTAATTGAGTGTAACATGATTTATTTACCTCAAGTAAAATAATTTGATCCTTCAAGGACTTTGTGTATGAATTATGATCCAAATACATATTTTTAAGATCATAATGTTAAAGATCTTTCATCAAATAGATGCATTATAATTAAGCATAATACTCATTAAAAAATGAGAACAACCAAATCCATATAGAAGGAGAAAGCAATGGTGTCAATCAGTTTGTATCTCTTCCAAACCAATAGTTGAAATTTTTTATAAACCCTCTTCTAAATAATATACTAAATATCAAGATATAGGTATATATTTTAATACAGTTGATGATAAAAAAGAAATAATTATCAATTAGTCCCATTTGATTATAGATCACATCCACTATATGAGTTTATTAGCACAATTAAAAAAACCAAGAAAATAAAATACTCAATTCAAATTTTGTTTGATGAGAGTGAAATATTAATTGATAGTTGATACAAGGGATATTTTATTTAAAGATAAAATTTCATAGATGCTAAATAAAGGAATGTAATTATGGTAGACAATGGTTCAAGTTTTAATTTCTTCACCAAGGATTTCCTTTATATAAATTTATTTAATGAATAAGATCTAGCTTATATGTATAAAAATATACTAATGAATATGATGGAATGCTTAAATAAACATTAGGCTATGTCACTTTACCTATGTAAGTGGGTCTTAATCAGTTGTAAATATTTTTTTTTCAAAATTATTGGTAATGAATCATATAAAATGTTACTTTTTATATATTGGATACATAAAAAAAAGTAATTCCTTAAACTATACATCAATTTATGAAATGTGGAATTGAAGGAAAAGTAGTTAAAATTAATTGAGGCCAATATTTTCCAAGATAAAAAATACAAGAAGAGCCAAGAATTGAAAAACCAAAGTGAGTATCAATACCAAAGTATACCATCATGCAAATTTATAAATCTATTTCAAGGAGAGTGTACATGGTCTCAAAATAAAATAAATTATGTTCAAGATGAATTCACACTAAGGAATGAATGACATATGAAAACAAGCCTTTTACAAAGACTAGTAGACATATAGATGACTTTTATGACTTAACGATGTCTTAGAAAATGGGTTATCATGTCTTGATTCATGTATACCTCTATGATATATCACTTTGATTACTTCATATTTTGGTCTTGTTATTGGTTAGATAATAACATATTTGTTTATTTGTGTAATATCACTATTTTATTCTTATATGGTTTTATTTATTCACCTTTTCCCTTCATATTTTGGCATATGTTGTCTCCAACAAGCCTAAATTCTTTGGAATAGTGCTTGAGGCCATTGATTTTGATCTCTCAGAATGAAATGAACTATTCTATGTTATAAAATATGAGGTTATATCATAAACCTATTTTTGAAAAATCTTAAAATTATTTTATTATGAACTTTTAAACTTATTTATTTAAAATTCCTATTGTCCCTTTACAAATTGGTGTATAATGGGCTTATTTATATCTAAATATAAGATTGTATTAGATTTTAATTTTATTTACTTAGCCTCAAGTGTTTTTTTTTTGTTCTAGTTTTTGACTAATTAATTTTTAAACACCTTTAATATATTTTTCATCTTTATTTATTTCACAACATCCCCATGTTCAAAAAACAACCTAGTTGATATTCCCTATTATCTCTACAAAATGATAGGAATCCAAGTGAAACCTCTCACATCATGACCTTGATAGTAATATCTTAAAGTTAATAATTCATAAATAATAGAATTTGTGATGAATAGATGACTCCCACATGTATCCATCTTGTAAATTGAAACCTAGAAAAATATTTTTATTTTTAAACTTTTATTTTCTTTACTCTTTATGAAATTGCAAGGATGTTATGTGTTCCTGTAAATTATTTAGAATTACATTATATTTTATTCATCTTATTATAAATTTAAATATTTCCATTTATGACTTTTTTTGGATGATTATAATTTACTAATATGAAAGGGATGCTAATTAAAGTGGAGTGACTGTGATTTAACTATTTTTAATTAAAATGGTTGTTTGAATAAATGTGCATTTAAAAAAAAGCTCAAGGTTTATTTTAGATCAAACCTCATTCAATCTAATCACCACATTGAACTGTGTGAAGAGGTTCCATCAAATAAAAAGTGGAATCCAACAAATATAGAGGTCTCTAGATTGGTATATTGATTTCAATATTTTATGAATGTTAGCAACAAAATGCCATGAAATTTCAAGAAGAGAATTGAGAGACATGGTATTCATTTATAACTATGTATTAATACTAATAAAAATGAATTATATAATTTATTTATAAGTTTTAAAAATTCCATATGGTGAGGATGGAAAAAATAAATTAAATAGAAAATTAGAAGTTCATAACTATATAGAGTGACTACAAAACTAAAGGTTTTTCCATGCAGAGAATTGCTTAAGGAAATTTGACATTATTGTGGGGTGAAGGATGAAATGATATAATCCTAAAGTGAAGATTATCTATAGATACCACATGATTAGCCATTATAAAAATTCTTAGGTTACCAAAACCAATCTTGATTTACACTAAAGAGTGAATTTATGCATGGAAAACAAAACAAAATATATAATGTACTTAAGAAATGGAGTGAAAACATAAAATCATATAGGAACAATCAATACATCATTATTAATTATCATTTTCAAAGTTCCTATCAAGGAATATATGGTATTTTTGAATAGGTTATCTAGAAGAAACTATTCTGACCATGTAAATACAACTTGTTTGCTATTACTCCATGACCTGCTTAAAGAAGGAAACCCAAATAGTTATGGCGAGTTGATCTCATTCCATATTATTAAGTATTTTATGGAATGAAAGTAAGGAAATAATTTCCATATATATTCATATTTAATTGATTGTATATTTTATACATTGCAATTTGGTGTTAGTTTATTTAATCCTTGGTCTTTGTTGGATAATATCCCATTAATATTTTTTCTTGTGTCTTTATAACCACTTTCATCACTTTAATTAACCTAAGATTTTCAATGATTTTCTCCAAGTTTTTAATGAAGTCTCCCATTGTATAAAATTTCTTGAAATTTCCTCTAAATTGAAAGAAACTATTTAAAAATTTGGAAATTAATTTTACTTCTAGGATAACAAGTAATCAAGATATAAGGATATTTGAGGCCTCCTCATGTCTTACCCCTATTTTTACTTGATTGTTTGATTATTATGAAGACTTAATATACATTTTTGAATGTCATTTTGATAGTTTTTAAATAGAAAAACTAAGCCATGATTCCTAAAGTGCCCATGTTGATTATAGAAGAGGTGTTTCAAAATTTTATGATGAGGAAAAATATGGGAGAGGGTTTGAGCCCATATTATTTTTGAAAAGCATGACTTTGGAAATGATAAATTTTATAAAAAGTGGATAACTATTTAAAATACATTAGGTACAATATTTTTTTATGTATAATCATGAGCCTTACCTAGAACATGATATATTTATGGATGTAGCACATAATCAAGAAGTAATTATGAAACTTACTAAGATAGGAAGGCCTAGTCATTTAAAGACACTTAAATGGAAACTATGAGGTTACAAGGGAATCAAAATGTTCAAATATTGTAATAAATAATTACACAAAGATTTAAAATTATAGATATCACTAAGTTATTGATGCCATACCCTTTATAATCCCTAAGACCATTGATTTTAAGTTTCCCATATAATTGTCCCTGTTACTAGTATAAATACATTTTATATTGGTTATATTGCCCCATATATAAGTTTGGAAAAATAATTGAAAATTATTTAGGTGCCTATAAATCTATTAAAGAAAGCAATCGATGTGATTCTTTTTATTACTCCTAATCCATTGATTCAGTCCCCTTATTGTTCTTAATAAATATGGTTTAATTCATATTATTATTATTACTAGGTCAATTGATTTAGTCCCATTTTATTTTCATTGTTCATTTGATTCAATTCCTATTAATGTTCCTAGTTTATCTAACTTAATCTCAGAGTTGATTCCATTGGTTCCCATTTATGAGAATGTAGTTACATGCTCAAAACAAGTAAACAAAGAGAACCCATTTGATGTTACTAGAGGCCTTCTAATGCCACATGATAAAAATTAGAGATAATAATTTGATTTTGAATAAAGTATACAAGATAATGTTAATATGGTTGTTATGGAGGAACCTGATGTTGATCTAAAGCAAAAGGAAAAAATATCAAGTCAATCACTAGATGCAAGAGGAGGAGATAAGGAGAAGAAGTAATTACTACAAAAACTTGGATTTTTTTATATTTTAAAAAAAATATAAAAAAACCTACCATTCTCTCCATGATTTTTTAATGCTATGACTGCTAATAAACTAATCAAATTATTGAAGATTATGGACATATAAAAAGAGAATTGTAAAACTAGAAAATGAAACAGGATAAAGATTGTTCAAAAGACTTTATTTTTATTGAGAGGGCCATTTGGAATGTGTTTTTATGAAATTAGATGTAAATTGATTGATTTTTTTTATGTTTTTATAGATTTCAAAATAATTTATCCATGATGAGAATGGTACAAGATAATTTGAAAATAAATAGAATCAAATTGTTATAAGTAAAGGGAATAATAGATTGCATTGAAAATTCCTAGATAATAAATAATTTAGCTCCTAAGCCATTGTAGAGTTTACCAACATTGAATAAATTATGGTTCTAATATATTTTAACCATCACTTAGGAGTTTTGTATTTGATAATGGATAAGTCTAAGGAAATGATTGCTACACTAGAATCTAGTTTTAATAAAACCAAGGATATTTTTTTATTTATTTATAACTCCTCATTTGTAGGATGAATAAAGGAAATGCATTTCTAAATATATGTTCAATTGCATGGCTAAAAAGGTATTCAACACTGTTAAATCACAAGTCTCTAGTTGGAAAATACTTTAGGATTTTATTATAGAAAGCTACATTATTTATCCCAAACAAATGTGGAACATGATCGCATGCTAATAATGCACATAAAATGGGCCTTCTCCAATAAAAAAAGAGACTTAAAAATGATACATGGTGGATATTACCTATATGCAATTATGTTCCCGTGGATCTAGCAATTTATTGATTTGGAATTTAGTACCATGAGAATCTTAATTTTTTATTGTTGTGTTTTGAATACAAAGGTGGTAGTTGGTAGTTGAGAATTTTTAATAGGTTGGAACTAAAAAAAATATTATTTAAGGATCTAGTTGTATTCAAGGATAATTTTTTTATTTTATGTTAAAATAAATTTGAACTCATGGGACTTGAAAATTATATTTAATATTTTCTATTTTCTTTCACTGTGGTTGTAAAACTTTTGTGGAAGAATTAGAAAGAATAAAAAATAGTGATGTTGTAAAATAGTATTTTGATTTAATTTTTGGTGTGATTCTTCATTGTTTAAGTTTCTAGTTGTAATTTATATATTTAGTATCTATTGAAAATGATCTATGCTATTTTATTGGTTAAATGAGTGAATAATTACCAGTGAATTTAATTTTGTCGGATAAAAATAATTTAAACCTCTATTATTTTATTGATAGCTAATAATAATTTTCAAATTTGTACATATTATGGATTTATTTGGGAAAATGTTGTTTAAATAAACAATATTTCAACCTAAACTGTCACTATATTTTATAGCTTTTACCCTTTCCTATTTTTATAGAAGATTGATTTATTTTTCTAGAATTATCTAAAGTCTTAAGGAGAAGTATCTTATAAATTTTGTTCTAAAAGTGGAATCCATAAAAATTGATTTATTGTGTATGGGTGAATTTGAATTGTTGACATTAAAGAATGAAGTCATTTTATATTTATATTTTTTATTTTTTTGATAAGGATAAATGGGGTTTTGATAGGGACCCAAGATATGAAACAAATTAGGAAAGATAAAACATAAAGCTTAGATAAAACAAATGTAAAATAGCTATAATTAACAACAAAATTAAAATAAAATTGGAAACTATTAATAAACCATTAGAACAATAAACCCTAACCTATATTAGAGAAGCAACCAAATAGACTACTATACCTCAAAATTATCTTCTTTATTTATTCTTCTAACCTTGGGCTTCCTTCCATGTTCTGCTTGAATCCCTTGGCCAAATTTGACATTTTGATACCTCCTTTCTTCCATTTACTCATCATGATAATATTTTATAGATTTTGAGGAAAACCTACTTCTTAAATCTTCTGGATTCCATTTGCCACCTCTTTAAATATTGTTTTGGATTTAACCTCTCTCAGCTTAGGTATACATAATTTTATATCCTTGCCCACATCAACTTTATTATTTGAGATTGTATTATTTAGGGATCCATATTTATGTTCTAAACTATGATATTTAACTTCTTGCCTTTGAAATGAGCATGGGACCATATCCAAATCCACTAAAATTTATTATTCCTTTGTTAATAATTATCCTTCTTCCCAATCACCTTTCCTAGAAACTTATCCTCTTTGTTATAAAATTTATTCATTTTTTGGGGGTATTTATTTATATTCCTTTGCATTATGACCTTCATATTCTAATATATCAAGGAACACCCTTTTTCCCATAATATTATCTTTGATAACAAGGAATATATGGGGATCCATGTACTCTCTCTCAACTTATTCTTCATTAGTTATTATTTACCTCTTGCCTCAATTATTCTATTACCCTAATTTGTTTTATCTAGTCTTTGACATCCCCATTAAGAAGGGGATTGATTGAATCCTCTTTATTTTTCCATACATGTTCCACCTTTTTGTTATAAGGGCATGATCTATGTTCATGGCCTAGTTTATTATGATTGGTACAAATCTCACTTGATCTATCATATTTATTATGTTGAGTCCACACTCCATATTTGGATTTCAATTTAATTTATTTTGAGAGAACTATTTTAAAATGAACATTGACATAAAGTATAACATAAACCAATTTCTTCCTAGATTTGGTGATTGTGTCTAAAATAACTAGCTAACCTATGTCTCAAGATATTCCTATCAAAATTTTAGATTCCTATAAATATAAGGGAAAGATTGGTAGTCTGACCCAGATAGGGACTAATTTTAAGGATTATTTGTATGGATCAAAGTAAGGTTTTTACTTCTTCAGTACCAAATTGATTATCCTTAGAATCATGATCCTTCAGATAGTTTTTTTGCATGATTTTCTTGGTTTGATAAGGAAATTAGGAAAAATACACGAGCCATAATTGATATTTCCATATGGTGTTTTAGTTTCCACTTATATTTTGAACATTCTATAAAAAAATCCATGTTTGATTTGTTTCCCACAAAATTTACTATCAACGTGTTTTTAAATTTGAAACTTGCTCTTTCAACCATGTTATTTGAAATTTTAGATATATGCCATCCTCGTCTAAGTGGGATTAAGCTCATGAAATTCATGGGAAAAATAGGAATTTTTTTACCTTCTAACCTCTCTACCCAAGGTTTCCTATCTCACTCTTTCTTTTCCTCTATTTTCTTTAGGTCCCCTCATGGGGACTGATTTTATGACTCATTGATGACAAGATCTACTTCATTTATTTTATAATAATTTTTAACCTTATATGTGGCTTTTCCATCATGATCATCACTAAAATTTTCACCCTATAATCCATCAAGATCCTTTGGATATTATTCATCATCACATTCATCCTAGTGTTGTTTCCCTGTGCCTTCATGTCTAGACCCATTTTAAAATTTATCTCATTATCCATAAAAGTTTTATTATTTAATTTTAAATACCCTTATTTATATTTAAATAGATAGGATAACATAAAATTTTTAATAGGGTAAACATAGTTACTAACTTTAATAAATAAATGTGTCTTTGAAAGGCTAGGGTAACCCAAATGTTGGTCATCTTAAAGAAGGCCTAAAATGGGAGTGTCTCCAACAAACCATTCAAACCTACATTTATGTCAAAACACTGGCCCATAATATGTATTATTTTCAATATGATTAACCATTATTTTACTTTACCTTTTTTAGAATTATATATTGTTTTCATTGAGTCATTTAATTTTTTTAAACTTTCCTCCTATATGAGCCTTTCTTCCCAATGTACTCTAAATTATGTTGTGTATTTTTATTATAATTTATTATTTATGTTTTATTTTTCCAATTTCACCTTTCTCATTTTTATTTCCTTTTATTTTTTTCCCTTCTTGTTCCTAAAAATACATGACATTTTATACATATTGAGAGCACATTAGTGCTACTTGTAATTATAATTATGAATCCCAATTTGTACATATATTTTATTTCTCCCTTATGCACTATTATGATGTCATGTGAACAAATTATGCTATAATTATTTTGAGTAAAAAATAATCATTAATATTATATTGTCACACAAACATTATTTTTATGACATGTATGATGTTGACTAGTTGATATAACATATTTTCATCTTTTGACTCCATGTATGCTAACTATGGATTTTGGCTAGTTGAGCTAGTACAATTGCATATTGTAAAATGGAATTGAGTAACATGGTTTTTATGTTAATATTTTAATATTTATTATTATTCCATGAAATTATGTTATGTGATTAATTTCATTGATTGTATGCATTTTATATGTTGTGTATTTTTTAATTTCTTTCTTATGTGCCATGTCATTTATTTTCTTATACTATAGTTTGGATACAAAATTTTGATGTGTGAATTAAGTGAAAAGGAGATAGGTAATAAAAGTGAGGTAACTTGAGATAAAATAAATACTACCTAACTATTTTTAATTAGGATATTATATGTTTTGTATTTCACCTATTATATGTTTGGATATGTGTGATATAGTAGACTTTATTGTAGAATTATCTAATTTTAGACCTTACCCATATTACAGCCTATTTAAACCTTACCCATATATGGTATAAGAGTTTATAAAAGTCTAAATTGTTGTGTGTGTGAGTTTATTTTCAATTTCAAATGTATGGATATATCCTAATTTATGAAGTTTTAGTGTCCAAAATTATCTTTTATAGGTGTAAAATTAAGTGTTTTGACTTCACAGTTGGATGGGTGAGATATTTAGGAGATTTTAGAGAATTTTTATTCATTGATTTACCTATTTAATTAATTTTAAATAAATGAATTAAATTATTTTAAAGAGGGATATGTTACTCATATGAGATTTAAATTGAATTAAATGATTTTTTATGAGGGAGTTATTATGTGCAAACCATTTGAGACAAGTCTTGAGGGAGGAAGGAGAAAATTTTCACCTCCCTATTGGATGGGTTTTAAATATATTTCATATAAGTATTAGGAAAACAATTCTTTTATAAATCTTATATTTTGAAATTTATTAGACTTGTAGATTGCTAAGGACTAGTTGGAGACTCAAAGGATTGGACTAGGAAAAGAAAGGAGATTTAGGAAGAGATTGTTATATTGTTAAAGTGGTTGATATAAGGTAGGGTTTAAAATTTAATACCTTCGTGCCATGTTTTTATATTTTTTTATTTACATAAACTTCTCCTTGATTTAAAAATAAAGTTTTTGGAGGATTAGGAAGGTCTTATTATTTGCAATCTCTTTGCCTTGTTTGGCATGTTTTGGGTCTAAGGCCACCATTTTATTGGAATTATTTTTAATGAGTTTTTGAGGGATTTTATACCATTATTATATTTATTTAAACTATCTTAAAATAATCAATTTAGACTACCCAATTTGAGCTAACATAAGTGAGATAAGAAACCTAATGCATCCTAAATTATGATAAGTGAAAAATTTAATTAGATAAAAGGGATATGGAATATTATAAAATGATTGTAAGAAATAAAATATATTAAATATATTAACCTAACTAAAATAAATATATTGGAAACATGAAATAAATATTAAATAAATGAAAACTCAAAATCAGTGTTTACGCTAGTGTAATATAGGAAAGGATGACCATCTATAGTCATAACCATAATTACGAATATGGTGTAGATATGAAGGTGATGGGAATTCATAAATAATAATTGATTTTATTACTTAATGTCTTAAAATAAAAATAATAAAGTGAACATCCAAGAGGTGTAATGATAAAAGCCAAGAGTTTATTTAAAGCAAGGAGAGAAAAAATGACTTAAATAAGAGGGATGTGATCAATTAGCATTAATATATATTAAGTGGATATTGGGAATGATATAATGAAAATAATAAGGAATTAAGGCACCAAAAGTGGGAATTATAAATCCTTAGTAGGAATAATATACTCTAATCAAGTGGGGAAGGTTAAGAGTTTTCAAAATTAGAGGACATAAAAAACCCCACCTAGAAAGCATAAGTTTTGGCTAATATGTGACGTATAAATACCATCCCATCAAGATTAATATGAATGAAAAATAAAAGGATCATACCTTCTCATAACATTTTACCCATTCATAAGGACCCATTATAGATCTATAGGTCTACTATGAGGATTGGATACTTGCATGAGAAAGTAAGTGGCACTAGTGATATATATGAGATATCCTACCTGTCTACTAATGTATCAAACCTAAATTAACCTTAGATATATTATGAGGTCAACTATGGATTTTGATCTTAAAATAGGATAAGGGGCATTCTAATGATAATATCATATATTTTTTTGATTGGTAAAAGAGGGTGTGTGGGTTCCTCACCCTTTCCTTAATATAATAAAATATTCTACAAAATATCCCCCAAGGGATACATCATAAAAAATCATTACATGATATTAGAGTTACCACAAGGGTAACATTCATATAGAAACCAAAGATTATTAAAACATTACAAAACAAAAATAAAAATTTAGAGCTTCATAAAAACCTATTTTCAATATAAAATAACTTTAAATACCCAAAGAGAGTGATTTTAACTCCCAAGAAAAACCTACAACCAATATTATATTCTAAAATTAAAGCACAACCATTTATGTAGCCAAAAAACTAAACTATATTTTGTAGTACAAAACCAAGTCATCTAAAACAAATACCAAAATTCACCAAGTAAAAAGGGAGAGTTGTCTTATGAAGATCTACCCAACAAAGGCCAAAATTCCCCAAAAAATAGGAAGTGATATAAAACCATCCATATGAAGGCCAATAAAAGACAAGTATTTCACATCAATTGCCCATAACATTTTCCATCTTTAATCCAAAATTTCAAAAATCACAACCAAAAACTTCCACATCCACTAATCACATCCACATTTCATCTTACATAAAATAATTCAATACAAAAACCACATATATCTTTTGAAACCAACACAACAACCTCCAATTCTAAATTAGAAGCTTACACAATAAAAAAAATAGCTAAAAAATAGATATTTTTCTCTCTCACAAAGAAAATAATGTATTTATCAAGGATAATTATAAAACATGCATAGATGAATGCATAATTTAACCAAAATAATCTTTAAAAAAATACCTTAGAACCAATTAAAAAAGGCTAAAACAACCTTCTTAGCATCAAATAAAATTAAATCCAAGATAATTATAATCTCTGGCAATAACTTACATGGCATAATAAAAAGCTAAAAACTCATCCCCACTCTTTGAAAAATGTGAAATATGGTCCTAAAGACATGCTAGATGACATACCAATAGATCATTATTACCCTTTAAAAATATCTAGATCTACATAAAACTTGATCTACCTTGATTTCATTTGAATAATCCACCTCTACATCTATAGCCTCTTCCCCCAATAAACTCTTATCTAAAAATAGAAAAAAAATAGATACCCAAAAATGGTTTGGAAATAAATAATATTTGAGGACCCTTAGCCCAAATTCCAAACTTTCATAGGAATCTTAGGTATGGTAGTAGTAGTTCGGAAGCCTGAATTGGGCTAGTTTAGGAAATGACAGAGCAATTTTTTTAGAAACCATAATAAAATCATGTTTACACTAGCTCAAAATTAGATTTAAAAAATATATATTTAAATATAATAATTATGATAAGGAAACTAAAAATAAAATGCATAAGAGGATCTTTCAATCTTAGAGTAGATCTAGTATAAGTCAAAACAAAAAACACATCTATTTTTTTGCATCCGATACAACAACCTCCAACTTTAATTTAGGATATTCCACAACCAAATAAAGAGATAAAAAAACATCTCTTTCTCTCTTGTAAATACCATATTGATTTCTTCAAGGAGAAACCTAAAACATTCATTGATTATTACATCAACTAAAATAAAATTAAAACAAATACCTCAAAACACTTCAAAAAAGGTTGAAATAACTCGCCCAACATTAAATAAAATATGATCCAAGATATTTACATTCTCTAGTAATAAATTCAATGTCCTAATAGAAAGGTAATAACTTGTAGTTTGCATCTCTAGAAAATGTGAAATCTAGTATCAAAAACATAGTAGATGAGTTTAAAAGGGTGTTTTATTTCTTTATGATTCCTTACCCTTCAAAACTATCCATTTTTACATGAAATTAAATCTAACTTGATTTTATTTGAATCTAAATCTACCTCTGCATCCATAGTTTCTTACCTTAAAAAACCCACATATATATATATATATATATATATATATATATATATATATATACATTGTGTGTGTGTGTATAAAATATATACATATATGTTTATATTACACACACACACACACACACACACACACACACACACACACACACACACACACACACACACACACACACACACACACACACACACACACACACACACACACACACACACACACACACACACACACACACACACACACACACACAACTAAAAATGGTTTGGAGATAAATTAAATTTGAGGACCATTAACCTAGATCCAAAACCCTCAAGAGCATCTTAACTATGGTAGTTATAGCTGTGAAGCCTAAATAAGGCCAATATAGGAAAATACATAGAGCAACCAAAAATTTTAGTTTCTAAAATAAAAAATAGGGTTAGAATACCTCAAAATTAGATCTGAGGAAGAGATTTAGATTTAATAATTACAATAAATAGTCCAAAAATAAAAGTGGTCATAAGAGGATATTTTAATCTTAGATTAGATCTAAAAGGTTCATTCAACATAAAAACCACAACTATCTTTTGTCGTTGATACAACAATCTCTAATTCTAAACTATGGCCTTCCACATCCAAATAAAGATATTAAAAATATAATTTTATCCCTTAAAAATAGTAGAGTTACTTCCCTAAAGAACAACCAAAAACATGTAAAAATTAATAAATAATTCAACCAAATTAAATTTAACACCAATACCTAAAAACCCTTAAAAAAAGGCTAAAACAACATACCAAACATTAAAAAAAATTAGATTCAACATAATGCCAGTCTTTAACAATAACATTTGTGGCCTGATAAAAATCTAGAAACTCAACCCAAATCTCTAAAAACCATGAAAACAAGCCCTTAAAATTTTTTAGATGAGTTTAATATGTGATTTTCCTTCTCGATGAACTATTATTACCACTCTGAATTCTTTATATTTACATTAAATTCATTCTACCTAAATTTTATTTATATCTAAATTCACCTTTGCATCCATAGTTTCTTCCCTTAATAAACCCATATCTATAAATAGATGTAATAGTTTAATTATTAAATCAATAAAAAATATCTAGACATAAGAATATCTTTCAAACATAGAGAAGGTCTAATATATCTAGCATAATAATATTGAAAAGCAAATGATTGTCAAATAAGCTAGATCCAAGGATTATATGATCAAGTGAGGACTAGAAGAAGGGTAAAAAATATAGGTTGAGGAAAGCCAAAAATAAGGGACAAATTATGATATGGAGCTTATAAATTAAATATATATAATGTAAAAACACTTAGGGTGGGGCATTGCAGCCCCCAACCCTTATATGCATGCCCATTTTTTGATCGATCCATATTATCATGTCTTTTCATGTGTTATGATTTTTCATATTTTATTTCTTTGCCTTTTTTATTTGAATTTATGGATTTTGAAAATTTTATATTTTTATATTTTCCTCCTTTTTATGTACTTTTAAGAACAATAATGAGTGATAAGGATGACTAACATAAGAAAGCTTACACCTGGCTACTAAAAAAGGAGAAAATAAAGTCTAGGATGCTTAGGTACATTTAAACCTACAATTTAGAAAAGAGTGAAATATTAAAATAGACCCAAGTGTGTTGAAAGTGAAAATAAAGGGATAGATGGGGATCATAGAAGATCCATCCATGTGTAAAAAGGTGATAAAATGAATATATGCTAATAGCTGACCACATGCAAAGAGAGTTTTACTTCAGACGTGACTAGGCATAACAAGGAATATTAAAGTATATGATAATGTAGGTAAAATAACATAAATATAATGGTAAATGAAAACCATGAAAGGGATGTGATTTTAACGATGATATAAATGTCATTACGGACCCTGTACAAACCTACAAGGGGTATAACATAATCACTGATATGAGAACACACCCAAAAAAGGGGATTGTAATAGATACTAAAGAACCATAAGGGAAACAATGGAAGAATAAAAATAAAAAAGGGATGACTATAAAAAAATAATAAATAACCATAAGGGAAAAAATGGCTAAATAAAAGGAAATTTTAAACATATAATGCTAAGAAATTAAATTGTATAATAGTAAAGAACATGTTATAATAAATTAAACAATAAGCAACATGTATGTTAAAGATATAAATGTGAAATAAAAAAATTGATACATATTAAGTGAATAATATTATGTAATTAAATATATACTCACAAAAAATGAAAGATAACTATAGAAACCATTAATAACATCCAAATATCTTACTACAACTGATATCTTGCTTGAATTGCAATCAATTCTACTTTCTCTAAGAGCTAGGCAAGGACATCCTTGTGAATAAGCTCAAGAGATAAAGTAAGGAAATTAGAAAATAAGGATGTTTATCTTCATATTGTGATTTACATTAATGGGGAATGTAAGCTTTCACTCATGGAGGAAAAATTAGATCTTTTGATTGAAGATGTGGTTCTAGGTGTAGGGGAGGATGTTCCTCCATCCTAGACATTCCATGTGAATGTTTTTAAGAAAACTAAGGCTTAGGCATTGAAAAATGGTAGTATGGGTATAAAAATCATGCCAAAGGAAATACAAATATTTATTTTTAGGGATATATGATGGTGTCATCTTCAAAATAAACTTATTGAGATGAAGAGGAAAATTAATGTCTCTATTACAAAGTACATCCAAATACTATCAAAGAGATTAGAAGTTACTCAAATAATGTACTCATATTTTTGAAGAAAAATAATTTACTAAGAGTATCCAAATGTGTAAATCTACAATTTATATTAGGAGCTAGACCTTATCACGTCTGATACTCTAAGTGGCTCTTGTATGCTTTACAATCTTGATCTAAATGTTTGAAGGTCTTGTGAAACATACAACAAGGCATTTATATCTCTTTTAGTTTAATATTAAATTTTGGCCATATAAGTGTGGCAATAATTTTGGAGGAAGAAAACTTGAAGGATTAGAGAATATAAAAAAATGGTATGGTCTTATGACTAAACAATCAAGTATACTATGAAGAAACTCATAAATAACAAATATGTCTAGTGTAATTGAACTAAAAACTAGGTCCATGTCAAAATTATTAAAATATATAAATGAAGGATCATAATTATGAGGTATCCCATCAAAATGATAAACTCACACTTTTTACACATCAAAATTAAAATCAAAGGGGTCAAGCCAACTAAGACAATCAAGAATAACCATATCAGTGCTAGAGTTAAATGACCCATTTTTGTAAGATTTATTAATGGAAAATTAGTAATGTAATATTTACACATTATTTACTTGGGAATAGCCAAATAAACAAGGGTCATATAAAGTTTAAATGTCATCATGGCTAGGAGTGTTGAGATCCACATTGAGGGATTCAACCAAAATGTCAATAGAAGGTAGTATATATGAAATAGGTGTCTTAGGAATAACCACATAATAAAGTATCTTTTAATTCGGCATTTTAAGAGACTGAGGTCCTAAATTAGTATTTAACTAATCTATGATGTTGTGAAAGATATTCAATGTTTTTATTTTCAATTTAATCTCATTGAGATCATAATTTTTAAAATCAAGGAGGTTCAATAGAATATTACCCACAAGTTCAAGTTGAACACTAATTGAGTTGAAAAGAGAGATGAAGCATTGATAATATCAGAATGGGATATTAGGCAAAGGATCAAGGGTAAGTATTTTATACACACAACATTCTTGGAATTAGTCAAAATTCCAAGGGTTGGTGACACTTTCACCTTGTATATAACACTAATGTATGGAAATTTCATAATTAAAATGTGGATGAAGCTATGACCTCATGTAATGAGTCTAAGGTCGACCAAGTAAGATATTATAAGAAAGGTAAATTTCAAGATCATAACATTCACTCTAATTATAATATGAGTTAATGTAATATGAATCCAAATATATCCTAAAGGAGGCATTTGTCTTTAGTTATATCCTTAGCACATGATATGAGTAAAATTAAGGTTTTAAGTAGAATATCCAATGCATGTAATGAAGTCAAAAAGACAACACCAGTATGAGAACTATCATCAACTAAAGCTCACTTGAATTAAAAATTACTTATTTAGATTATAATATAAAGAAGAAAAGTGACCAAAATAATAAGAATCTCATCAGGGATCATAGATGTGATGGGAAGCTTAAGAGATATAGCCATATATGTTGTGCGATAAAGATGGATAGACATCTATTCACATTGTTGCATTATAATTTCCTCAAGCATGGGAAAGGTAGATTATTAACCCAAATTTGGTTATTAATGGATATTCATGTCAAACAAAATTTGTATAATGTTATTTTTTTCTCAAGTAAGTTTGCATAACCCCAAGAAAATTCATTTGAGAGGGGAATATAGAAAACTATTATGTGGGGTCCTACTCATCAAAGCCAATATGTGATAGACATGAACGTTATCAAGAATTATTTTTGGAAATAATTAGGTATGACTATAAAAATGTATAGACCTAATTTTATTGATTTAGAGTTAATGTTGATAAAATTAGCACTACTAGGTTAGTAAAAGTGGGATAAAAAATTATATTGGGTTTATTGATGTAATTGGAGAAATAGTAGAGTGTATAAGGCATGTAAATATAGTAGGGATAAAAACTTACCATATTGAGTCTATAGATACTATAGGATTGGAAATAGAATGTATCATGTTGGTTGATATAATAGGGAAATGAATATACTCCATTGAGGTTGTAGATATAGTGGGGACAAAAACAAACTATATTTGGGCTATCTATATAATAAGAATGAATATAGATTGTATCAGTCTTGCTAATATAGATGGAAAAATAATAGGTGAAAATATACTATATTTATCCTATCATTATATTTAATTCAACATGAAACAATATCATGTTCTATAGTTTTATACATAATAAATTGTATCATGTTGGCTGATACAATTAGATTTGTTGGGTGTATGGAAGTTGAAATTTTTGGAGATTTGATAGTTATAAATTTATTTAGAGGATAAACATAAATATTTATATAATATGAAGGAGGTATAGTTGATCTAAGAGGTTTAGAACCAATGTATGATATAACATGATTCATGTTGTTCATGTTAACCAAGTTTTCCTCATCATTGGAAGAGTTAGGATTTTTTTTGTTTAAAAAGCATTAGCAGCTGGTTTTTTATTTGAATGATTTTTAGGTTGATAGTTATTTGATTGATTTTGAGAATTTTTGGGAAGAGTATTTTTATAAATTTCAAGGTGAGTATAAGATTAATTATGTGCATCACATTTGAATTTACTTTAATGGATTTTAGTAGGTTTATCATAGACTTGGTGGATTTTTATTGTCATGCCATCACGATCAACGATACAATCAAGGAGAACCACATATGTTAAAATTTTAAGTTTTTTAAAATTGTCATGAAAGTGAACCTAATTATCATGACACCAAAAAAAACTTAGATCATACCATTTGGCTCTAGGTTTGGAGTCATCAAAGTCTCAAAGTGAAGGTTTAGAAAGGTATCTCCCAAGCTCTTGAAGACTATGAGGATGTTGAGAATTTTAGTTTAGGTTATGTGAAGGAGGGGGAGGATGTTGGATTGGAATTAATAATATGGGTTCTGGGAGAGTCACTTCATCATATATTCTTGAAATAATTTCATGAATATTCATCTTAGAGTCATAAATGTTGGAAATATAATCATCAAGGCCATGCTTATTTATATTATTTATTAAGGGCATGCGAGTGCCTTGTGTAGGTTGGGAAGGCTTGAATTATGTTAAGATATTATCTTTCATTTTATCTTATTTTATGTCTTCATCCAATGGATTATGAGGGAAGGGAATAATGATGTGATATAATATAACATTCAAAAGAATGGTGAATATGTGGAAGAGGTTGTATCCCTTCATACTATGATTGGATTTATTGGATAAGGCTTTACAATTATTTATATGTTGATAATGTGTTATAAGGTATGAATTTAATTTTAATTGATGTCATGAAAGTTTCATTGATGTCATTCTGAGTTATCTTTGTTATTCTTGAGGCTAAGTTCATAAGTCATATACTTGAGAGACCTAGTGAAAAGCCATAAGTTTGGTGCTATAGTGAAGTGATTAGACTGAGGCTTGTAATAAGGTGTGTGTAATTATGTGAGAAATGTATGAGTTTTTATGACATGATAATGAGGTGTTGAGAATAGTACAATATATTTCAAGATATGTTCAAGGTCTAAGTATGACTTATAGGTTTAGGCCTAGTATGCAAAGAAACCTAGTGTGGCCTAATGAGGGGTAAAGTTAATTTCCCAAGGTGATAGAGATCATGAGATAATTGATATATGTGTGAGAGTTTTTATAAACTTTTTTTACCAAGTATCAGGTTAAATTCTAAAATAAAAAGCATAAAAATTGGTGTTGAGGCTTTTTGTGTGCACAGAATGAGGTATTACAAACCTAAAAAGAAATTTATTATGCTCATTGGCATGTGAAAAAATTTCACAAGGATAAAATAATATAATGTTATTTTGGTAAGGTTAATATCTTAAATTTCCTAGCATTGGTTTTGGATTCGAGTGGTAATCCTTTATGAATGATTGCTAAAAATATAAGGCAGTCTAAATCTTCTTAAAAACCTCATAATGACCTGATATGAAATATCTTGTTGGAAATGTATTATAATGGATTTTATTACCTATTTTTATGATTGGAGAATGTATATTACTATCCTAGGTTTATCCAGGTGGCATTGGTCTGTTAGAAGAGTGAGTGGAAGCTATAAGAAACCCTTTGTTTCTTGGATTTTTGATGTAGTAGGAAGGGTTGACTAGGTCAAAGCATGAAAGTTGTTGGATATTGAATATTGAGATAGATATAGTATGAAAATTTTGGTTTATAATTAGGTTTAAGTAATAAAATATGATAAACTGGTCATGTAATTTGGCCTATTGCTTAAAAGGCCTAATGAGGAAGATAGTGAGAAAACTAGGCAGAAGTGAGAAAGAGATTAGGGATGGGTTGCAGTGGATTAGGGATGGATAAAAATGAATTGGGTAATTTTTAAATACCTATATATCCTTTAAAATTTTAATATATATTTTTATGATGCTCATATACAATAAAAAAGTTGTTCTAAAAGTGACCAGTCTAACACAATGAGGTCTATGTAGGGTGAATACATGAGATTGGTCTGTAAGACCAATATTAATATTAAAAATTATAATATATATATATATATATTTAAATATGTTATAATTATTTTTAAATATCATATTAACCAGTTTTAAATTCATAAAATCTTCACATAGGTGTTCTAAATCTTGATTTTTATGACTATGTTTTTGGAGCTAGAGGCGGTTTTCTATGTGTGAGTGAGAATGGTGTTCTTGAGTATTTTTGAATAGATTTGAAGAATAAAATGAAAATTAATATTATATATATATATATATATACACATACATATATATACATATATATATATATACATATATATACATATATATATATATATATACACATATATATACACACACACACACACACACACACACACACACACACACACATATATATATATATATATATATATATATATATATATATATATATATATATATATATACATATATATATATACATATATATATACATATATATATACATATATATATATATATATATATATATATATATATGTTATTTTTAATTTTTTTTTTTTAATTATAATCTCCTATGAAGGTGTGAAAATTTAAAGGCTCTAGACCAAGTTTTTGAAGCCTATCTGTAATTCTGAGTGAGCATATGAAGATGATCAGTTTGAGGTCCTTTGCTTTATGTGGTGAAATATAAAGAATTGGTGATGAACCTAAGGTAATTAAGGTTATATAATTTTTTTTTTATGTTTATTTTGAAAATATGAGTGTATACTTAATATTTTCAAGATTGAGTTTCTAGCAGTGAGAAGGCCTAATTGCAAGTAGACCTAATGGTGTGGTTCAAATAGTGAAATGACATATATGGTGTTAGAGACATAATATAGGATTATAATGGGTATAATTTAAGATTTTATGAATTTTATAATCCATTTTTTAAGGATAAAGGTGTTCCAAGGTGGCCAAAGTGAAATGTGTTCTTTCAGAAGGCCTAATTACATTAGGTCTTTATTAGGTCTAATGATGGTTTTGGTCCTTATGAGTGGTGACCGGCCTATGTAGTGAGTTTTTAACTTGTGAAATGTGTTTTATAATATATTAAAATGATTATATAATTATTTAAATTTTATTTTCCAACCAATATGGGTGAGAACAAGAGTTAAGTATAAAGAGAAGGTCTAATTGGTCTAATTTGACTAGTTAGAATATCAAGGACATGAGCGAATGATATAGAGTTTTAAAAACCAGGTAGAGGGATTTAATAAAATAATATAGGTGTGATAAATATGTCATTAATATATAAATATGTTTATACAGGTGATGATCAAGGTCATATGACCTAATTTTGTTAAGGAAAGGGCTAGTTGAGCGAGAAGGCCTAATAGGTTGTTTAAGAGAGATAAAAAAGTGAGACAAGAAAAATAATGTGGTAATATTAATTTGAGTGAAAAATAGGTGTCCAAAGGTGATCAGAGGTTCTAGGTAGATGATTTGGTAAATATTTACCTAGGGGGTTGGTTTCTCCTTGCAAGTTGGTGCTTGACTAGTGAGGGGTTCATGATCCTTGTGGGGTTGGTACCTCAATAAATTTTGATTAATTAATAATAAGAATATATTAAAATATTTGTGTCAGTGGTTTTTATTTCCCATGAGGGTTTCCCACATATATTTTGTGTTCATGTGTTATGTTTCCACTTCATGCTCATACAAATGGTTGATTATGCATTGCTACAACTCTAGATTTTTTTGAATGATTAATGAATGATATACGAAATTTAAAGAGAATTTTGTACAATTATTTACCCCCCATATCAATGGATATTATTATAATAATTGGTATCATATCAAGGTCCCTTGTGTAGGCCTAATAGTCTAAGGGAGATCTTTGGAGGATAGGTATAGATGTTGATAATGAAAGTGTTTATTATGATTAAAATGAGGATCTATCCATAGTCATTGAAACAACTTGTGAATGTTTTTAAAAAGAGAAGAATCATATGGAATAATTCACCCATATTAGAATGAAAGTAAATAATTTATAGGTAGAAGTTGAGCAAGATGCAATCAAGATAAAGACATCAAAAATCTAAGGGGAGTACTAGAAAGCTTAACAATATTTTGGATAATAAAAGGTTATTTTAATGATATGACAAGTATTGGTTTCAAGGAAGAAAAAAGGAGTTTAAGGAAATTCACTTTCAAAAATTTAATGATCTATCAAGGAGTGATAAAGCTAGTAAAATATATACCTATCCAAAAGAGGTCAAATTTGAAGTCAATCATCAACAAGCCAAGAAGGGTTTTCTTTCATCAAAATATATTAAAGGTAGTGGTGTATCATTTAATTATAATAAAAATATAAATAAGGTTAAAAAATCAAATTATGTGGATTATTTCATTGGTTATTATTTCTCTTGTGGTCAACTTATGTTTAGAGCTATTGATTGTAGATGGAGAAGCAGAATCCTATGTTATAAATACAACCAAATAGGACATATTAAAAGAGAGTGTAAGAAAAGATATATAATGAAAAAAAATTCATGTTAATGAGACATGTAGTCATGTTACTAAATAATGGATCAATAAATTAGACCCTTTGGGTAAGATGAAAGAGAAGCAAGAATCTAGAAGAGAAGAATCTATGATAGCCCAAACTACCTTTCATACTCATAAAGGAGATTTGAAGTGGGACATAGATAGTGTTTGTCCAAGTCACATGATAGGATATACGAATAAATTCATCACCTTGAAGAATAATGCCATACGTTCAATAAGGTTTGGAGATAACACATCTGCTAATATAGTTAGAAAAGGTGTTTAGAGTTTGGATAATGGGAAGACCAAGACAAAAAATTTATTGTATGTATATGGATTTAAACACAAATTTTTTATTGTAAGCCAAATGTGCACCCAAGGACATACCCTAAATTTTCATGACAAAAGATGTGAGATAAGGAGAGCATAATCAATGAGGTTGATTTCCAAACCCAAGAGAACCAAGAACAATCTATATGTATTGAATGTGATCATAAAAGAGAAGTGTTTTATGAGTAAGATAGATTAAACTGGATATGTCATAGGAGGTTAGGTTATGACCTTCTTTGATAATCTAGTCAAGATAATCTCTAAAGGATCTGTGAAGAACATGCCCAAAATTTCCAAACCTATAGGTGTTCTTTGCAAGGCATGTCAACATGGTAAGCAGACTAGGAGGAGATTCAAGTATAAAGAATACTCTACTACTAGTCCTTTATAAATTATTCATACTAATCTATGTGGTATTACTAGGATTTAAATCATTCAAGGTGACAGTTACTTCATGCTTCTTATATATGACTTCACAAGAATGACTTGGGTAGCATTCTTGAAAGAGAAGTCAGAAGCTCTAGGTAAGTTCAAAAATTTCAAGGATTTGGTTGAAAATGAGATGAATGTGAAGATCAAGTGTCTTAGGTCTAACAAATGAGGATAGTTTTAGTCAAATGAGTTTGATGAGTTTTGTAAGGTCAATAGAATAAGAAGATAATTCTCAGTTGTTAGAACACCTCAATAGAATAGGGTGGTTGTAAGAAAGAATAGAATAGTTAAATAAATGGAAAAGAAAATGTTGAATGAGTCAAAGTTATTTGATGGATAATATATGGAAGATATGGGTAATAATGTTTACACTTTGAGTAGAGTATAGATTAGGATCAATGGTGATAAGACTCCATATGAATTATGGAATGGTAGATCTACAAGTATTGAATATTTTAAGGTATTTGGGAGTAAATGTTATATCAAGAGAGATGAGGAGGACTTAGGAAAGTTTGACTCAAGGTCTGATTAATGTATTTTCTTTGGATATTCATTAGTTAGTGCTTCCTATAGATGTTATAACAAGAGGTTACAAAAGATAGTGGAGAACACAAATGTGAAGGTTGATGAGACAAACAAATCATATTCTCAGTCAAATAATGATGAAAGAGAAATAGAAATAGAATAGGATGAAGAATAAATTGAGGAGATAAATGAATAAAAAGGTCCTAGGTATATTCAAAAGGATCATCTTAAATCTTAGATCATTGGCAACAAAAGTGTAGGTATACAAAGAAGAAGATGAATGGTGAGTGATGTTAATCAAGAAGATATTGCCTTACTATCCAAATTTGATCCTAAAAGATATGTAGAATCAAGTGAAAATAAGTTTTGGATAGATTACATGAATTAGGAGTTAAATAAAATTAATAAGAATGAGAATTGGGAGTTAGTACCTAGGTCTAGAGATAAAAATATCATTGGTACAAAATGGGTGTTCAAAAACAAGTTAAATGAGAATAGAGAAGTCATTGGAATCAAGTCTAGACTAGTATTGAAGGGATAAGCTCAAGTAGAATGATTGAAATTTGAGTAAACATTTGTTCCTATAGTAAGGTTAGAGGCTATTAGGATGTTTACTACTTATTTATGTTTTAAAGGCTCCAAGATATCCTAGATGGATGCTAAGTCAGCTTTCCTAAATGAGAACTTGGAAGAAGAAAATAAATTGAGAAACATGAGGATTTTTTATTAACTAATAACAATGAATATGTTTATAGGTTGAATAAGGCCCTCTATGGTCTAAAACAAGCTCTTATAGCTTGGTATGCTAGTCTAGACAAGTATATTTTGGATTAAGGTTTTAATAGAGGAGTTGTAGATAGTAACCTATATATCAAGACTAAAATGGACCATCAATTGATAGTGGTGGTATATGTAGATGATATAATCTTTATAAAAACTAATGATAACATGACTAAGGACTTTATAGGGGTGATGAAGTCAAAATCTAAAATGTCTATGCTTGGAGAACTATCCTTATGTCTTGGACTTCAAATCAATCAATCTAAAAAAGGTATATTCATTTCATAGGTCAAGTATATAAAAGAGATGTTAAATAGGTTTGAAATGGAAGATTGAAAGGTTGTAAGTACACCTATGGTTATAGGATATAATATAAGTAAGGAGGGTGAATCTTCAAGAGTTAATCAGATAAAATATAGATCTATGATTGGGATTTCATCATATACTACTACCTCTAGACCTAAAATCATGCAAGTAATAGGAATTGTGGGAATATTTCAAGTAGATCCTAAGGAAATTCATCTAAAAATAGTCAAAAGGATACGCAGGTATCTCAAGGTAGCTGTGGATTATGGATTATGGTACGCAAAGAGCAAGAAGTTTGATCTAGTAACCTATACAGATGTAAATTGGGTTGGGAGTCTAGATCATAACAAGAGTACTAGTGGAGGAACCTTATTCTTAGATAAGTGCCTAGTATCATGGATAATAAATAAAGAACAATTAGTGGCTTTATCTACTTGTGAGGTTGAGTACATTGTAGTAGCTTCATGTTGTACTCAGGTATTATGGATGAGACAAACCTTAAGATACTACAGGGTGAAGTTTGATTGTCTTAGTCCTATTTTATATGATAATACTAATGCCATTAATTTTTCAAAGAATATTTTCATGCATTCAAGGACCAAGCACATTTTTATCACTATCATTTTTTAAGAGAACAAGTGAACAAAGTTTTAAGCTTGAATTTATGTTTACCAAGGATTAGATTGCAAATATATTGACTAAACCTATTCCAAAGGCTACTTTTTAACATCTAAGATAGAAATTAGGTGTGATTTTTATTCTCATCAATCAATAAGAAAGTTAAAGTGCTTAGGGGGAGATAATAAGGAGGTGCTTTAGCTTCAAAAGTAGGAAAGAAGTGCACAAGCTATGAGGTCAAAGGGGGAGTCATATCACCTTTTCAAGAAGAAGATGTCTAAGGTATGCAATGAGATAGGGGGAGCTTGTTGAAATGATATTTAATTTCTATTTATTGAGTTTTGTTGTAGGTAGTGTTTTGTCATTAATGTCAAAGAGGGAGATTGATCTATATAGGGGAGATGGATCCTAGTAAGAGAAGTTATTTTAATATTTACCATTAATAAGTGGTTACCATAAATGACAAAGGGAGAGATTGTTGATAATGTGTTCTAAGGTATGAATGGATTTGTAATTGATGTCATTAAAGTGTCATTAATGTCATTCTGAGTTTTCTTTGTTATTATTGAGGTTGAGTTCATAAGGCATGTACTTGAAAGAAGTAGTGAGAAGGAATATATTTGATGCTATAGTGAAGTGAGTAGATTGAGGCTTGTAATAAGGTGTATGGTAGTATGTGAGTAAGGTATGATGTTTTATAACATGAGAATGAGATGTTGAGAAAATAACAAGAGATTTCAAGGTCTAAGTATGACTTATAGGTTTAGGCCTAGTATGTAAAGAGACCTAGTGTGGCCTAATGAGGGCTCAAGTTAATTTAACAAGGTATAAAAGCTCATGAAATAATTGACAGAGGTGTGAGAGGTTGTATCAAGTTTTTGAACCAAGTCTGAGGTCAAATTTTGAAGGAGAAAGCATGAAGATTGGTGTTGAGGTTTTTTGTGTGCACAAAATGAGGTATTACAGACTTGATAAGAATTTTATTATGATCATTGGCACATGAAACATTTACATGAGGACAAAATAATATCATGGTAATTGTGTAAGGTTATTAGATCAAATTTTATGTCATTGGTTTTGGAGTTGAGGGGAAATAATTTATGAATGGTTGCTAAGAATAGAAGGCAGTCTAAACCCTCATAATGACCTGATATGAAATATTTTGTTGGAAATGGATTAGAATATATTGGATGACCTAGTTTGATGTTAGAGAATGTAGATTAATATCCCAAGTTATCTAGGTGCCATTGGTCTATTAGAAGAGTGAGTGAAAGCTATAATAAACCACTTGTTTCTTATATTTTTGATGTAGTAGGTGGGGTTGACAAGGTTAAAGCATGAAAGCTGGTGAATATTAAATATTCAGACCTATATATTATGACCATGGTGGTTTATGAGTAGGTTTTAGACCTAAAATATGCTAAACCAGTCATGAAAGTTGTCATATTACTAAAAAGGTCTAATGAGGAAGATAATGAGAAAATTAGGTAAAAGTGAGAATGAGATTAGGGATGGGTTGCAATGGATTAGGTATGGATCGAAATTCATGGGTCAATTTTTTAAGAACTATATCACATTTTCCCATTGAATATAAGTTTTGGTTATGCTCATATATAAGCAAAAATTGTTCTCAAAGTGACCTGTCTAACACAGTGAGGTCTATGTAGGGTGAAGACATAAGATTGGTCTGTAAGACCAATATTGATATTAAACCTTGTAATATATATATTTCAAGATTTAATAAGGATTTTTAAGGATCATATAAAAAAATTGGAAGTTCATAAAAGTGTTCACATAGGTGTTCTATGTCTTGATTTTTATGATTGCGTTTTTTGAGCTACAGGCTATTTTTTATGTATGATTAAGAATGGTGTTCTTGAGTATTTTCACATAGATTTAAAGAATAAAATTCACATGAATATGTTGTAGATTTCTCATAGGTTATTTTTAATGTATTTTTATTCAAGATAAACTCTTATAAAGGTGTGAAAATTCAAAGGCTCTTGATTTGGTTTTTGAAACCTATGTGCAATTCTAAGTGAGCATATGAATATGATAAAGTTGAGGTCCTTTGCCTTATGTGGTGAAATATAATGGACTTAGTGATGACCTTGAGGTCATGAAGGTTCTATCCATGTGATTTTATTATTTGGTTTATTTTTTTCCCTTAGATTTTCATGATTTGAGGATATGTCTCAGTAGCTCTCCTCATCCAAGTGGCACAATTAAAACACCTCTAGGCTATGGGTATCCTAAGAATGAGGTGGATCTCTAGATAGGGATAGCTCCCTTGATTTGCCACTTGTAGATCACTACTACACCTATGCATGAAAGGGAAAAGAGAGAGAGAAAACTAAAATCAAACTATCCTAAAAGAGGTGATACACTAAATTATTTTATGACTACAAACTAGCTACATGTTACACATGAGAACAAGGGACTAACTAGAAATACACTTCTCCAATCTAAATCTTCTCACATAAATATTTATTTATGAGTTTGTGAGAGTGTTTAGGGTATGAGGACTAAACAAAATTCATAATATGGCATTATTTTAATAGACTAAATCACTCGACCTTGACATACCAATTGAACACTTCACATGACCTATAAGAAAAAGCTTTCCAACTATAAATAGGTTAGAGAATGAAACAACAATGGTAAGGAACAACAAGTTATCACTAATAAAAATCAATCATATAAGTGAACACACTATGAATATTCAAGGAAGAGGTAAAAATCATTAGTATTTACTAATACATGGTATGAAAATGAGCATGGCTTTTCCATACTCAAGTGGATCATAATTTACAAAGACCAAAATGGCTAGTTCTTATATAACTTGAGAGATAAAAGAGAAGAAATAATTTAAAAGGTCATAAGGACACTTGTCAAGCTGATAAAATGAGTTAATTGTGCATGGGAATGGAATGTGAAGCTGATCATACAAAGTTAAGAAGCAAAAGTGTCACCCCAAGTCATGAAACTCTTCAAATATGGCGTAGGAGTTCTCATTTTGCATAAGGAAATTGCCTTCACCATTCACCAATATTTTAATGTCCCAAAAATAGATATGGATAGGTCTAATGATTGGATAGAGAATGAAGGTTTTTATACATGCTTCACCATGTATTGGTTGCATTCCAAGTCATTTGAAAACTTTTGGAAGTGAGCCATCTTTGCCTACAGTCAAAGAAAACTCCTCTTTCACACACCCCTCACACTTGGCTTCCAAAAATTCATCAATTTTCCATGAAACTTAGTGAAAGGGAGTGTATGACACTTTTAAAGATATTACCTATCCTTAGAGGAATTAGGTACACCTTAAATTATTTTACTTGAAGTTTTTCACTCTTCTCACCACCATGTTCACTATGTCAGTTTTGATTAGTTGAGATGAGTCAACTGGTAAAAATAATTAGGAGTTTTTATAAGTCATTAAATGGACATGTAAATTTATCTTAAGTCTCAAGTTTCCTTACAAAGTTTATTTCATCTCTTGAAACCTCCTATAACTTGCACAATGCACAAAACTATCAAAAAGAGCAATTTTGTACCCTATCTGTAAAGATTCCATATAACTCATCCTAATGGTAGGAAACCTAAATGAGTCTTATACAACATTAAACAATTTTCCATGCCATTTTGTTCCATTATAATATCCCTCCATCCTTATTTCTCTAATCAGGTCCTTGTTCAGGGTTTAAGAGGGTTTTAGGCCATTTTTTCCCTTAAGCTTTGTTCATAAAGCTAGGACAGTGGAAATTCAAAAAAATTCCACAAATGTGATCTTCAAGGTTCTTTTAAACTTCCCAAAACTCATTATATCTCCATACAAGGCTCCAAGGGAGATTGAGCATTTCAACCTAGCCTATCAAACTTGTTCCTCCATTTCCTATAGGCTTGGACTATCTTTGAGCTAAAAGTGGATTTATTGATAATATATATGGAAGGTAGAAGTTTAGAAACATATATAATACCCTCATAAGCATTATACAATAATATATATTTATTATCTAAGGATTTAAAGGAAGTTTAACCCTAATTTGGATTCTATGCCTAAACTTGCCTAATAGGCTTGATTGCAAACTTAACCATCCAGACCATCCTATGTGGTTCCATCACTCTTTGAGGTGTTTATAATATTGGTTCAAGTGTCCTAAAACTTATCACACCTCCTCTAAAAGGTTCACTTATCTCCTAGTTCATCCCTTTCTCTCCATTCCTCAAGACTATAGGTTTTGTTCATAAAGGGAAATACCCTGTATCTGAGACAAAATAAAGGGTACTTCCCCTATTCAATCAAACCATGTGAATATTGTATGAAATTACTCAAGTAAAAAGGACATTATATACAATTTTTAAGCCCTCAGTCTGGTAATTTGACCCCCGAAATTCTTCAAATTCTAAAGTAGACTATGTAAAATATAGACTATGTGTAGGATTTTTTTTTTATTTGAGCAATATTTCAGGTGATAGTTCTACCCCAATTTGTGGAAATTTTTTTGGGAGCCATAATTTTTTCACCTTATCTCTATTTTACTCCTAATTTTAACTCTTATAAATCTAAGTATGAGGGGAACACCGTGAGATGGCACAAGCTCTTCTAGGTGGGTTTTGACCCCTAGAAACCAAATGGAAGTGCCCCAAATTTCAATTTTAGTTATGCAGTCTAAAAATAGTAAGTTTATAAAAATAGTAATTCATCAAATTATATATTATTTTAATTTTTGGAAATTAAACCACTTAATCTCCCTTGAGATTGGTGACCTTCCACATCCTCCTCCTACCTTCAAAATGTGTATAAATGAAGATGTAACCTAGAATTGAAATCATGCATCTTGTATCAGAGATAGACATATGTTTAGGTATATAAATTTGATAAATAAAGACATATATTCTCAGAGATAACATTATTACAATTATGTTGTTCTTTTTTCTTGAATTATATTTCAACCAAAGCTTCTGATTTTTGGTGTGAACTATATGATGCATCATTAGGGCCCCTTATTCCCTTATTTATCATATGAAATATCCTATTAAATCATATCTAATCATGATGGATGCATTTCTAATCCATTCATCACACTATACTTTCATGTACCCCTCCATTTACCTTGAACTCTCAAGACTAAGTTATATCTTTTGATTGTGTTTTGCTCCAATGGACAACACCTGTAGGTGATCATGCATGTTTAAGGCTTGGGATAATGCCTAAAATATCATTATAATAACTTAGTATAATTTGGTATTTTTTTGACCCATTTTATTCATTCTTATGCACTTTCAACACCTAGGCACTACTCCTTTATGCTCATTCCCTAAATTAGTCAAGCATAGTCAACTGTGTTGGGAAGGGTAAAACCCTTTAGGTGAAGATTTATTGTTTGATAGGTTACACATAAATTTTGGGTATAATTAGGAATTTTAATTTTCATACCACCAAATAACATTGATTATTTCATGTCTAATATCTTGTTATAGATGATGTAGAAAATGACCCTTGGCTGTAGGTGCATAGTTCAAGAACTAGACAGATGTAGGTGTATGTGGGGTTCTAAAACATAGTATATGAGCCTCTTTTAAGTATCCTTTTCCTTATTGTAAGTATTTAATCTTGATAAGATCCTTCAAACATGAGAACATGATTCACTTTCAACCTTAAATTCTAGAGTCATCTTGGAGCTTCAAATACGGTAGGTTTCACTACCTATGTTTGGTGCATAAAAGCATAACTTTATGACCTCCAAATTATATCTTCCATTAAATTTATTCCATCCATATTTTTTATGGATTCCCTCTTTTGTATAGGATTCAATATAAGATCATCAAGATGCATAAATGTCATTGTAAACCTTGTTGTATGTCATCCATAAAATGGTGAGGTCCTCTGTTTTACTCTTTTAGGGAAAGTGTCCCTAAATATAGTCATTATTTCCTTGATCATGGTTCCCACCCTCACCTATTAACTTTATTATCAAGGCATAGTTTTAATACTAATAATAAATGCCAAAAATATCATGGAAGATCCCAAGCATGCTGACATTTCTCTAATCAACATTTTGAATGTTTTGTTAGTGCCACCTATAGGTGGTCATTTTCATATATAGGTAGTGGGTAAAAATTGGGTAGTATGTATTGTGTTTGGAATTTAATGAGTTTTATAACAATATAAAATATTAAAAAAAAATACTATTTTCATAGTAAATAATCTTATCCATCTCATATTCTTCTTATCAACAAGATTTCCCTTCATGAGAGCACCTGTACATGTATATTAATGGCATGAAACTATAAGTGAATATGTTGATAGTCAAAGTTTATCCTCTAAAAAATGAAAATATTTGATTAGTTAATTTTTATTTGAGAATTCTAAATACCTTAACTCAACTCTTTCTGTTGACTGTACATGATAGTCATGGAGTAAACCAACTGCCTTTCACTTGTGACTACAACTCTATGGAGGATTGTTTATATAATGAGCCTAAAATTGAATTAAAATAAAATTTGAAACATGAATATAAAACTTCACCATAATTTAACACCATTACCAAGACATGAAGATGTTGTAAGTGGTGGAAGTCTGCTTGCTACATAAAATGGGACCAGTCTACAAACCTGAGGTGATTGTATATTGAAATCAACTCCAAAATTGAAAAAAATGATGGGGAATATGTGAGAGGAGAGTAAAATACCTTTTTAATCAATCATATTATTTTAATTATATGGAATTATTCAAAATAATGAAAAACCTATAGGGTGCACATATTAGCAAGAAAATTAGATAGTCTAACTTCTTAGAAATGGTTCATAAAACACATGCCACCATTATTTTTCAAAAAAAAATAAAATGGAATATGAATTTGTGTATAATACACCCAAAGGAGCATTTTTATTGAAACCTCTCCTACTGACTATACAAAGTACAAACTTGAGGGACATTCTTTCTTGTCAAGCCTAGTGGAAGAAGAGAGAAGTGGTTTTCTTAATTTATTAGAGATTATGATCAAAATAATAAATAAATAAGGTGAATTTAATACCAAATGACACTCTTTAAATTTACTCAACTATAGGAGTCTGTACAATTCCATACACCTCATTAAGTGCTCATTTTGTCTATGAAAACTACCTTTTCTTCTAAAGAACCTGCCACTTTTCACTTACAAATAGTTACTTAAGACATATGAGAACATATGAGAAATGAAATAATTATTTTAAACCTTCATGTATCCCAAGGATACCATACAAGTCATTTAATGCTTTATTTTGACCCTCAAAATGACCCAAAAAGACATAAATATTGAAAATAACAAAGAGCAAGGCTAATGTGACATGAAATAACATCAAATGACATATGATATACCTTTTGACATAAAATTATATCCCTAAAACACCTAAAAACCAAGTTTTTACCTATAGGGGTCCCAATTTGACCTATAGGGTCAAATTTGGTCAAAAAAATTATGACTCATAGGGGTAGTATACCTGCCATACTAAAGATCATTAGCCTTATTATTCCATTAGGCTTAGGGAGTCATATGAAGTCTAAGATAAATAAGAATACATGACACTTGCCAATAAGGCTTTGACCAAGACAAGACAACTAATTACCTTGACCAAATAAAATAAAGGACACACACAAAGTAAAGCAAACACACTAATAAGAAACACACACATGTGCTCAAAGAACTTAGGAAAATTAGAAAACAAACCACTATGTACAAATAACAATTAAGCATACCTCCCTTTCTATGATCAAAAATAAAGTTTCTTGTATTTGTTTCTTCATGGGATGAATGATAGTGCCAAGCATGTTGTTCCTTGGATTGGACACTTGATAGATCAAACCTATTTATTAAAACTTCACTTTTTATTATCTCAAGTAGATAATCTTCAAATAGGTCCCCAATGTAAATATATTCCTCTTGGCCTTGTACACATACCTTATATTATTGCCCATTCTTCATCTCATGATCAACTTTCATCTTCTTTGTAGGCATGATTTCAAGAGGAGTGGTTTCTTGTTCCTTGGAAGATTGAGGCTAGTAGAAGCTTGTTTTAACCTCCAAAGGCTAAGGTGAACCTTTATTTGGATCATCTATGACATTTAAAAAAAAATCATCTTTCTTACCATCACTTGAAATTGGTTCTAATGGAGTTGTAGACCCCTTGAGTGACTCAAAATCATTACAAATACTTACAAACTACTTCCACAAGTTATTATCTTCTCTTTGATCAACATAATTAAGGGGAACAACAAGATAAGATATTTTATACTCTTCTTTAGAATCTAAAATGATTTCATCCAAGATTTCTTATTTGACATAAGGAAGGCATTCTTTGTTAACAACACAACAAGAAGACTCAACATAAGGACTTACCTCTTCTTCAACATTTAGGACCTCTTGAGGGCTCTCAAGTTGTATCTTAACTATCATAACCTAAAATTGATTCTCAAAATCTGCAATATCTTCACTCTCCTCCTTCTTGGTGATGCCAAGACTAGGCATATTGAAATCAAATGACTTTTCCCAATGAGGCTACCAAGGAGATACAATTTATTCAAGCAAGATTTTTAAATTTTCCTTAACCAAATTCTCTTCTTTAGGTTCCCATGCAATAGGCCCATCAAGGAAAAAGGTGATGGGTTAAGGAAAAGATGAACTAGTTGGTGGAGGTGGCACATAGAACTCAAAATCAGATTGAGAATGAATTATAGGGTATCCTTTGGGAAGCTCTTGAGGAAGGGGAGATAGACCTTTGGATAAAATATCTTGGTTTTCTTCCTTCCATTTTAAAATCAATTCATTTACATATAATTCATCTTGATCACTCCCTTGAGGAGGGTTAGATGGAGTGTGTTTAGGCATATGATCTTCTTTTGGATCTAAACCTTCCATCACACCTTAACTCAACAATTTCATATATGACTCTAACTTTTCAATTTGATTGGCTAGATTCTCTTGGAAAAGTATCTCTTGAATTTGATGGGAATAATAATGATAATGAGTAGTACAATAGGGTTGACATTGAAAATAAAAAGGTTTCTTAAGGAAGGGTTGGAGGGGCTTGCATAGGATCAAGTTCTATCTCAACTTCACACTCTTTATCAAGGATTTTATCCCCTTTCTTTCCCATGATTCCACTACCTTATTCCAAATTAGGATGTTAGGATTAGGAGTCTCCTCTTGAGGTAGTGATGCAATTTTAGGAGTGGATGAAGTGTTCAATAAACTTGGGATCTCCTTAGGCTTGGATTCTCCACCTTATCACCAACTTGGGATTTCATATCTAGAGGTCTATTATTGAGGTGGGGATGTAATGGGATAGGGTAATGAGGGCTTAAATTCTAATTAATTTTTTGATGATATGGAATAATGAATCTACTTATTATCCAACTCAATATGTCTATCAAGATTTACTTCAAAAACAAGGTTTCTCTTTCCAACTCTCTCTTTTAGTTGATTGGGAAAAGGATGACTTTGATAAGTTTGGTTGGGCTCATGAGTAAGGGTCAAGTAGAATGATAGAAATATTGGGAAGGTGGATATGAGGGTTGATAGATAAGGTGAGGCTAATCCTTATAACCTTTTAGATTATCTTTCCAAGAATGAAATCAAGCCACCTACATCTATCATCTCACTTGGGAGACTTTACCAATCTAATCTTTCAATATGTGCCCAATCTCTTTTAACCAACTCTAATTCATCTCTCACATTATGAATCAAATGACTAGGAACATCTTTACCATATCCCCTTAGTGTATTAAGATCTATCATGTAATTCTCATAACCTAAGAGAGTTTTCTTTAAAGTGGAAATGGATAGATTAGAGAAGTGACTAGGTTGACTAAGAATAGAAATATATTGATAAGGAGGGTTATAGGACTGATACAACTCATAAAAAGGTTGATAAAGATCATATTTGAGCTAGTAAGGATCATGAAAAGGTTGATAGGGAAATATATAAGCTTGATAAACCTCACCAACTTGTGTAAAATAATACTCAACACTAAAGTCAGCCATGGAACTTCATTAGGAAGCAAGAATACAAGGAATGATTATAAAAAAAATTCAAAAGGAATACTTGGGATACTTGACCAGATGATGTAACTTTAGAGTCACCATTGATGCTTAGATATATGCCTCTAAAGGCTGATGTGTTAAAAGATAACACCAAAAATATTTTAACTTCTTGGACTAAAAGTCCCATCAGCTATGCCAAAAACTATTGTCACTTGTATTTTTACCATTTGATGAGATGTATTATCTCTCCTCATCCAAGCAACATAATTAAAACACCTCTAGGCTGTGGGTAGCCTAATAATGAGGTGAATCTCTAGATAGGGCTAGCTCCCTTAATGTACCACTTGTAGATCACTACTACACCTATGCTTTCGAGGGAAAAGGGAGAGAGAAAACTAAAAGTAAATTATCTTAAAGGAGGTGATACACCAAATTAGTTGATGACTACCAGCCAGCTACATGTTACACATGAGAACAAGGGACTAACTAGACATACACTTCTCCAATCTGAATATTCTCACATCAATATTTCATTATGAGGTTGTGATGAATGTTTAGGCTAGGAGGACTAAACAAGAGGCCTAAGATGTCATTTTTTGAATATAATAAATCAATCAACCTTGAAAAATAAATATAATACTTCACATGACCTATAAGAATAAGCTTTCCAACTAAAAATAGATGAGAGAATGAAACAAAAATGCTAAGGAAACGACAAGTCATAAATTAAAAAAATCAGTCATCCAAGTGAACAAAATACAAATAGTCATGAAAGAGGTAAAAATTATTTGTCTTTATTGATCCATGGTATGAAAATGAGTAGGGCTTCACCATACTCAAGTGAAGCATAATTTACAAAGGAAAAAATGGTTAGTTCTTATAGAAATTGAGAGAGAGAAGATAATAAAGAAGTCGAAAGGTCACAAATACACTTGTAAAGATGATAAAATGAGTTACCTATGCATGGGAAGGGAATGTGAAACTGATCATGCAAATTTAGGAAGCACAAATCTCACCCTAAGTCATAAAACTCTTGAAATATGGTGTAGGAGTTCTCATTTTGCATAAGGAAACTGCCTTCATCATTCACCCCTATTTCAACATCCAAAAATTGTTTAGGGATAGGTATGATTATTGTAATAAGAGGGAAGGTTTTTAAACATTATTATCTATGCATTGGTTTCATTCTTAGTCATCTATAAACTTTTGGAAGTGAGCCATCACTGCCTACAGTCAAACAAAACTCCTCTTTCACACACCCCTCATACTTAGCTTCCAAAAAGGAATAAATTTTCCATGAGAAATAGTAAAAATGAGTGTATGACACTTTAAAATATATTCCATAGCCTTATGGGTATTAGGTACACCTTAGAATTAGTTTAATTAAAGCTTTTCACCCTTTTCACTACTAAGTTCACTATGCTAATTCTAATTGGTTGAGATGAGGTAGTTGGTAAAAAAAATTAAGAGTTTTTATAAGGATTAAAATTTGACATGGGGAGTTATATTAAGTCTCAATATTCCTTCAAAAGTTTATTTCATATTTTAAAACCTCTTAGAACCTGTATAATGCATAAAACTATCAAAAAGAGAAATTTTGTACCCTATATGTATAACTCATCTTATTATAAGGGATATTGACTGAGTCTTATACAACATTAAATCATTTTCCATGCCATTTTTTTCCATTATAATATCCCTTCATCCTCATTTCTTGAATCAGGGCCTTGTTTAGGGTTTAGAAGGCTTTATGCCATTTTGCCCTTAATCTTTGTTCATAAAGTTGGGATGTTAGAAATTAAAAAAATACCCAAATTTGATCTTCAAAGATATTTTCAGCTTCACCAAACTCCTTATATATCCATACAAGGTGCCAAGGGAGATACGAGCATTTCAACCTAGCCTATTGAACTTGTTTCTCAATTTCCTGCAGGCATGGACTATCTCTGAGCTAAAAGTGGATTTATTGAGACTTTGTCTTCAAGGTATAAGTTTAGAAATTTTTTGAATACCCTCATAATAATTATTAATTATGTTATAATGTTTACCCAAGGTTGGAAATGAAGTTAACCCCTCATTTGGATTCTAGGCCTAAACCTGCCTAATAGGCTTGCTTGAAAACTTAGCCATCTAGACCATCTTGTTTGGTTCCCTCCCTCTGTGAGGTTTTTATCATGTTTTCTATATTTTCCTAAAAATTATCACACCTCCTAAAAATTTTCACTTAGCTCCTAGTTCATCCCTTTCTCTCCATTCCTCAAGACTACAGGTTTTACTCATAAAGGGAAGTACCCTCTATTTGAGATAAAAAGAGGGTACTTCCCATATTCCATTAGACCAAATGAATATTTGATTGGAATAATCAATTGAAAATTAAAATATATAAGTTTTCATCCCTTGTTTTGGTAATTTTACCCCCAAAATTCCTCAAATTCTAAGGTAGACTGTGTAAAAGACAAATTATGTGCAACATTTTTTTGGTGTGAATTGTATGATGCATCATTAGGGCCCCTTGTTCCATTGTTTATCATATGAAATATACTATTGAATATTATATAATAATTATTTATGCATCTCTATTCAATTCATCACACTATAATTTCATGTACCCCTCCATATACCTTAAACACTCAAGACTAAGTTCTATCTTTTGATTGTGTTTTGCTCTAATGTACAACACTTGTAGGTGATTATACATGTTTAAGGCTTTGGATAATGACTAAAACCTCATTATAATACCTTAGGATAATTTGGTATTTTATGGACCCATTTTATTAATTCGTATGCACTCTCAATACCTAGGCATTACTCCTTTATGCTCACTACCTGAATTAGTCAAACACAGTCAATTGTGTTGAGAAGGGTAAAACCCTATAGGTGAAGATTTATTGTTTGATAGGATACACATAAATTTTGGGTCTCATGGGGTATTTTAATTAATCTCCCACTAGATAAAATTTATTATTCCATGTCTAATCCCTTACTATAGATGATGTAAAAAAAGACCCTTGGTTGTAGGTGCATAGTTCAAGTAGACACTTGTAGGTGTATGTGGGGGCCTAAAACATAGTATATGAGCATTTTTTAAAGATATTTTTCCTCATGGAATTTATTTATTATTTATAATATCCTTTAAACATTATAATATTCTTCATTTTAAACCTTTAATGCTAGTCATCTTGGAGCTTTAAATACTGTAGGTTTCACTACCTATGTTTAGTGCATAAAAACACAACTTTAGGATCTCCAACTTATATCTTACACTAAATTACCACCATCCATATTTTAAATGGATTCCATACCATGTATAGGATTAAATATAATTTTATCAATTTTCATAAATGGCATTTACAATCTTGTTTTATGTCATCCATAAAATGGTGAGGCCCTCTATTTTACTCTTTTAGGGAAAGTGTCCTTGAATATAGTCATTGTTTTTTTTTAGCATGGTTACCACCCTCAAATATTAACTTAAAGATTAAATAAAAATTTTCATACTAAAAAAATTATGACAAATATCATGGAAGCTCTCAATCATGCCAAACTTCTCTAATCAACATTCTCAGTTTTCTATTAGTGCCACCTATAGGTGGTCATTTTCATATATAGGTAGTGGGTAAAAATTTGGGAAGTATGAATTATATTTGGAATTTAATGAGTTTTATAAAAAATAAAATATTAAAAAACATACTATTTTCATAATAAATAATCTTATCCAACTCAGATGCTTCCTCTCAACATGATTTCCCTTCATGAGAGCAACTATACATATATATGAATGGCAGGAAACTATAAGTGACTATGTTGACAGTCACAGTCTCTCCTATAAAAAATTAAAATATTTGATTGGTTTATTTTTATATGATAATGTATTCAAATTATAAAAACCATAAATATATACTCATGGATGTGTTAAATACCTTAACTCAACTCTCTTTGTTGACTATACATGACATTCATAGTAAACTAACTGCCTCTCACTTGTGACAACAAATTTATGGAGGATTTATTTGAGAATTATTATATAATGGAAATAATTTTTTTTAAACATTAATAAAAACATTCACCATGATTTAACACCATTACCAAGACATGAATATGTTGGAAACTTGCCTGATACATAGAATGGGACCAGTCTACAAACCTCAGGTGATTGGTTCTTCAAATCAACTCCAAACTTGAAAAAATGATGGGTAACATGTGAGAGGAGAGTAAAATACATATGTAATCAATCCTAGTATATGTATTTCATGGAATTATTCAAACCAAGGCAAAACCTATAGGGTGCATAAATTAGCAAACAAATTAGATAGTCTAAATTCTTAGGAATGGTTCATAAAGAAAAGGTTACCATTACTTTGAAAAAAAACATAAAATGGATATAAATAAGTTTAAAAGACACCAAAAATATAATTTTTCATAAATCCTCTCTTTTTTATCATACCAAGTACAAACCTAAGTGGCATTCTTTTTTGTCAAGCCTAGTGGAAGAAGAGAGAAGTGGTTTTCTTCATTTCTTCAATATTATAATCAAACTAATCACTATAATAAGTGTATAGAATACCAAGGGAAACTCTTTATATGTCCTCAACTGAATGAGTCCATATAATTTTTTACACCTCATTAAATGCTCATTTTTTCCAAGAAAACTACCTTTTCTTCTAAAAAACCTTCCACTTTTCAGTTAAAAATAGTTAATTAAGACATATGATGACACATGAGGCATTAAGTCATCATTTCAAACCTTAAAATCTCCAAATTAAGCCATAAAACTCATTTAATGTTCTATTTTGACCCCCAAAATGACCCAGAAAGACATAAATATTGAAAATGACCAAGACCAAGGCTAATGTGACATGAAATAACATCAAATGACCTATGATATAACTTTTGACATAACATTAAACCCATAAAACACATATTTTTTATTTATTTATAGGGGTCCAAATTTTACCTATAGGGTCAAATTTGGTCAAAAATTATGTGGCAAAGTTGAGTCTATGATTCAGATTTGCAAGACAAACTTTTAGGAAACGAGAAGGCCTAATTACAAGTAAACCTAATGTGTGGTTCAAGGAGTGAAATGAGATAAATGGTATTGTGGACATAATGTGAGATTGTCATGGGTATAATTAAAGAGTGTATGAAGCATTTAATCCATTTGTGGAGGCTCAAGGTGTTCCAAGGTGGCCAAAGTGAATCATGTGCTTTGAGAAGGCCTAATCGCATTAGGTCTCTATTAAGCCTAATGGTGGTTTTTGTCCTTATGGATCATGACCAACCTATGTAGTGGGTGTTTAAATTGTGAATTTTTTTTTGATCTATTAAAAGGGTGATCCAATTATGGAAATGTTTTTATCTGACCAATATGGGTGAGAGCAAGAGTCAAGTATATAAAAAAGGTTTAATTGGCCTAGTTTGACTAGTAATAATATTGAGGATATGAGCAAATGAAATAGAGTTTTCAAAACTAAGTATAAGGATATAATACCATAAGATAGGTATGATGAATATTTAATTAATATCTAACTATGTTTTTATAGGTGATGAGAAAGGTCATATGACCTAATTATAACAAGGAAAGGGCCAGTTGGGCGAGAAGGCCTAATAGGTTATTTGAGAGAGATAAAAGAGTGAAAAGAGAAAAATAAGGTGGTCATATTTAGTTGAATTATCAACAAATATCCAAAGTAAATCATAGGTTCTAGGTAACTGAGTTGGCATTGAGTTACCTAGGGGGTTGGTGCCTCCTTATAAGTTAGTGCTTGCTAAAGGACTAGTTGAGTTGGTTATTAACTAGTTAGGGGTTGGTGTTCCTTGTGGGGTTGTTACCTCATTAAATTTTGATTCTTTTATTATAATACTATAGTCCAAGATGTGTGTTATTGGGTTTTATTCCTGATGAGGGTTTCCCACATAGACTTGGTGTTCATGTGTTATGTTTCCACTTCATGCTCATATGAATGGTTGATTGTGCATTGCTACAACTCTAGATTTGTGTGAATGATTAATGAATGATATATGAAATTGAAAGAGAATTTTATACACCTATTCATCCCCCCTCTCAGTGGATGTGATTCCAACATTATAAAGACTTGAGTAGTCTTACATTCTACTTATTTATAATTGATGAAGTTTACTAAGTTATTTAAGGTAAGTCATTGGATTATAATTATTTGGAGAATACATCAACTAATGGTTATAACTAGTAATATATATATATATATATATATATATATATATATATATATATATATATATATATATATATATATATATATATATATATATATATATATATATATATATATATATATATATATATATATATATATATAAAGTTAATTATACCATTTTAAAACATCACCTTTTAAGGTATTGATTAATATCTTCGTAGAAGAAAATGTGTTGAGTTTAATCCTATACTTGTAAAGGTGGCCAAATGATTTTAGATGTAAAACATGATTTGTGGATACATTATAAGAGATATTAGGATTAATTTTATCGATGTCAATGTTGACAATTGAGGCACTAAGGGATCATTTTAAATATGTTTGATGACTATATTTTGATGGGAGGTTTTTAAATGAAGTTAAAAAGATGATCTCTAAGGGGGGTTAGAGTCATTTTATTTGTTAACTTCCCAAAAATCTTGTTGAGGTTTTGATTTAATTTTCATAAGTTGATTATGCATTTTTAGCATTTGGGTGTTGTTGGAAGCTTTCATGTTATCCATTTGGTTTATGACCCACAACATTACTTCTATTGGATTAGGTGCATTTTGGGTTGGATTTGAATATTAAGTGTATGTTGATAAGAGCTAAATGTAGCATTGATGTTGGTGTTGATATGATTACTCTGGGTAGGATAACCAAATCTAAGTATGACCACATTATTTTCTAAACTAAACATGGTACATGTATAAGGGAGATGCGAAATAGAGAATTTATTTTACCTAAATCCTATTAAGAACCTATAAATAGGGAAAGGAGTCATATCTATAAAATTTTACATTATGATGTGATAAACATTAGATGATTATTTACCCTATGCTCGGGATGATCTTGGAGAAAATTTTACATTTTGGATGGTTTACTCCAGGACATCTTCTTCTCCAGCCCTAAATCCATGGGTTTTGAGTACTTTTGTTTTCCTAAGGTTTTTAGGTTTTTTATATAAGATTTTAGGATTTTGATATAGTGAAAGCCATGTTAAAATATTTACAAGGGTGATCTTGGGAGAAAACAAAGTTAAAATTGGTATGTTTCCATGTATCCTAATGGGTAATGGTTAACTCTATAAAACCAAGATTTTTGGTATAAAATCCTCAAAAAACCTATTGGTTTTATTGTATTATTGATAAAAAAAATATGTTGGATCATGACAATGGATAAAATATTCTATAAATATTTGGAAGACAAAGTGTGTTTGAAATATTTGAAAATTAAAGGGCTAGATTATAGGGTTTGACAAAACCAAAATTTCTAAGAGGAAATATATTGAAACATGAAGATAATATAACTAGCATAGGGATAAGATTCATGAAAATTTCAATATAATATAGTGCATGATAAGATGATCAAGGTAAGAATACTATCTCTTTATATAATATGATATAAAAAAGAGATCAAACTAGAGCCTACATATATGCAAAGATAATTAGATAAGAAATTGGTGTAAATAATTATAGATATAGTATATATTAATACAAAATAAATAATGACTTCATAGATTTATAAAGCATATGCCTAAGATATGGGATATGGGGCCTAATTATGTCTCGAGATAATATCATTGAAGTAGATAAAAAAGTTTTAAAATAGGTATTAAGAATATAATAAGGAAACCACATAAAATAACTAAAAAAATGGTAACCTATATGTAGACACCAATATCATGTCAACCCCAGTTGGTCCCCTTCTAAATGTTAACACTCCTAACCCACACCTTATTAATTTAAAAACTACTTATTTTAAATTAATTACCTCACCACGACACCTCACCTAGACACCTCGCCCTAAGACCATTTCTTAGCCTATGAGTCAGCCTGAGACTAGGTCTTCTAAATCCTAACTGCCCATGACCTATTCTCACTCCATCCTAACTCCCTAACCAACTCCTATGCCTCATAAACCTGTGTTTTAACCATTCTCCAATGAAAAAGGCACTTGGCTGGTGGAGAAATGGGAAAATAGCTAAAAAAATCCCTTTCACCTATTCTTTCTTTGCCAACATCGATCAAACCTCAGTTGATGCTAGCAGGATCACCGACATCGGTTACATAAGCCTAGCTCTAACATTCAGCTTCCCCCACCTTTTTGCATATTAACATGCACACTCTAAGACCTCAAGCACTAGAACTCGACTATCATTCTCCTGGCTATCGAAGCTCTGCATAAGTCATTCCAAAGATTGGATTAAAACATTATACAAGGACCTCAACATCAGCCACAATGGGAATAAGTATTTTGACACCTCTGGTTCTTCACCTAATAGAGCTAAGTATTCTAGTTCTCATTTCAGTGTTTTAGAATACATTGTTAATTAGTTTCCATTTTATATTTCTAAATACTGTCAAGAGGACTGACTTCTTCCATGGAGGGGCTGAAAGGCCTTCCCTTTATTCTCACCCCCTTCTCAAACCAATCCTCCACCTATACCCTTCCTCAAACCTCATTCACCTTCCCACAACCCTGCACCAACCTCTAAACTTTTGGAAACCCCCTGTGTACCCTGGAAATACTCCAAAAGCTGTCTAAGGCCAATAACCACTATTGACATTAGCAATCCAACCGACGTCGGCAACATTTACAGACTGACCTTGAGAGACCTACCAACATTAGCGACTGAGACTGCAGGGATCAAGTACGTGCTATCTATCTTTCCTATTTATTTAGTCATTATCATTTCTTCCTTATACAATTCTTTCATCTTTAAACAGTGGACTATCATCCCTTAAGGAGCTTCACGCTTCTGGGACCGAGCGCGTAGCTTGGTAGTCCACCATATCCTCTTCTAACATCTTCTTTGTTCAAGTCTTATTCTTACTACAGGTGTTTCCTCCACATCCAAAGAGGAGATCCCACAAAGCTTGGATATAGTGCGCACTAAATCTGGGTAACATCAAACCCAGACCTTCTTAACCTTAGTTTCTTTCTTTTAAATACAATAAGTGAAAATCTAGAGAAACATTTTGGCATGCCTGATGGGACCCTTGGAGTTTTCCTTGGGTTCATTCTTCTTCTTTTAAAAATAAAATTTTCATATAGATGCATTAGAGATATATTCTCTTCTTGCATCCCCTTCTCTTATCTTTTTCTTTCAAAAGGAAATCATTAGCAGAGGTTAAAAAGAACATCTCTATTTTTTCTTGTTACTTTTTGCATGCATCATAGAGTAGTGAAAAACTCATACTCTTTACCTCTTCTCCATTTATTTGCATTTGAATAACATATTTTGATTTGGGTTAAAAACTACTGCATTTCATTCTTGCTTGAATGCATACTTAGCCCACTTAGTAATTAAATCATTATGAATGAATCATAGTGCACAAATGTTACACAACCAAACCACAATCACTTCAAATCAAACACATAAACTTACTTGAGATAAGGACCATTTAGGATTTCATCACCTAGCAGATACCTTACCCCACCTAGCATTCCTACTTGGATTTCACCACCAAGAGGAGGACCCACTCTGTTCTCTGGCAGAGTATAAAATCTAGGCAAGGTATATTTTGGCTAAGCGGCCTAGCTCGGCTTTGGGTTTGTGAAGTGAAGGGAGCAAGCCCCAACACCAGGTCACGTATTGACCCTAACATAGATATTTTTGAGCACCATAACACAACTTGAAACTAGCCATAGAATTCTTCTCTAGGACCTATTCTACAAGCCCAACTCCCAACACATTCTTTTAAGGCACAAGCCACCATGACTTTAAAACTCATTCCTAGGAATCTAACATTTTAGAGGTTACTTGCCTAATCATCTATTCTACTATTTTTATTTGAGTGTTTGAGCTGGTAAGGTCATACCATTCTAAAGTCTAAAACAACTTAGAATATCTTCTTCTTCCAAAAACTATCAATCTTCTATGTTTCTAGAATTACATAGAAACTGACATCGATTTTTCCACCAACATCGGCAACTGACTTCACCGACATCGATTAGACAACTGACATTGGTCACTGTCAATAAATAAATAACAATTTTTTTCTAGACAACAAGCTTAAAACCTAAATTTCTTACTGTTTAACACAAATTTTGGTTTTCTAAAACTAAAACATAATTTTTGGAACACGAACCCATTTCACCTTGGATGGTTCTGACACGCAGTTAAGCCAAATCTCTTGTTGACCACGCAAGTCAACAACCACTCCCACCTTCACCCTTCATGCCAATTCATCTAATGGAGTATACTTCAGACACCGAGCATACTCCTATCCAACCTACCCCTGATCAACTTCCTATTATTCCCGAAGGGGATCAAGATTTTGAGAGATTCCTTGATCACAACGTCAAGGCTCTCCAACATTATCTCACTAAAATCCAAGTGTGAAATCCTTTAGGTAACCCTATTTATGGGATGCCAACTTCATTGGTTGAAGCAACAATGATATCAATAGCCTCTGCTACCTAACCTATGGTCACTCAGGCCATTACCTTGACTAGTAACCCAACCATGGCCAATGTTCAAGATTTGGCCTCCCCTTTTATCATTTCTTGCCCTACCTCCATTGGGGTTTCTGTACCCCCTCAACCACAAATAATTCAACCAAGTTTGACACCTTTCTATAACTTGATTGTCTCTATCCCATCCACTCTTGTGCCTATAAACATGAGCGTGACCACCTATCCTTTAACTAGTGTCACCACCATTCAACCACCCTTGGCAGCATCTAGTCAAGTTGTGCCCTCCAACTTCATGGCACAAGTTCCCTTAGCCTTGACATTGGCCCCTATAACAAACTATCAATATGTTGCATCTACACAAATACAACCAAGTACATCATACGTGCCTTCGAATGTCTTCTAAGTACCCTATAACTTAGGGGGTGCCCCTCATACCAATCTATCTTCTGATCTCATTAAGATGCTGATGGATGAGATATCTAATCTTGAGACATCTATTTCAGGTTTGAGGAGTGTTCTTTTGTACAAACAAATCTACAATGAACCTATCCATCCTTTAGTTCCTATTCGACCATACCCTAGTTAGTGGGAACTCCCAAAATTTACTCACTTTCAGAGTAAAGAGGACCCACAACAACATCTGCGTGTGTTTAGACACACTTGCTACCTCATAGCACATGATGATGTGTTATTAATTCGCACATTCCCTATGTCACTTTTTGGCACCATCCTTGACTAGTATAGCTCCATTACCAGTCATTCTCTCTTCTCCTTCATTCAACTTGCTTAGCTAGTCCTTGATCATTTCTTAATTAATATTACCAAAAATGTCTCCATCACAGACCTTTATTCCATTAGACAATTTGAGGATGAGTCAATAGCTGACTTCATCGCCCATTGGAGAGGTTTGATTAACCAACTCTCCTTCTCACTACCTCAACCTGAGCTCATTGAGCTCTTTTTAAGATCATGTACCAAGCACATCTCGTCCACTCTATGGGTTCAAACTTTCTGCACATTCGATGAAGATTTCACTATGGCCCAAAAACTTAAACTCTACGCAATCAAAGAAGACAGGGTCAAATTATGTAGCAAAAATACCAATGCAAAATCTAATGACCCTTCTTCCAAACCTTCTTCTTCCCACTCCAAGTCCAAGGGATCAAATTTTTTTGTAGTCCTTAGGTCACCATCTTCTAACATAACCAACCAATCTGAGCCCCCCACTTCACAAAACATCACAAGATAATTCCAATAATGGTGTGAATAGTGAAGATACACTCCAATAGGAGAATCATATAATTTCATAGTGGATAAATTAGTGAAGCAGGGAGTCCTCAACCTCCCTCAAATATAACCAATCCAATTTGACCCCTCACAAGCCATCACTGCATGGTATAGGGAAAATGACTTTTGTAACTATCATCGTGTCAAGGGTCATGACATGGATAATTGTAAAACTCTAAAAAACATTGTTCAAGACAGGTTAGACAAAGGGGACCTTGTTTTGGATAACCCTAATGCGCTGGCCAACCAAAACATGGATATCTTTAGGTAACCATTTCTTAACCATCCCCCAAGTTAGAACAATGTTCAAACCATGGTTGATGACCCTCAAGAATGCAACATATGCATGGTTGACATGGTATTTCCTTTCATTCCTAACCAACCTCTCCCACAATCTAAAGAGATTGGTCAACCCATTTCTCCACCATAAGTAGAAGAGCCTATTTTACCCATACCATCCCCACGTAATGAAGAGCTCCCTTTGTCTCACCCTCTTCCTCACATGGATGAACCTATTTCACCTGTATCACCCCAACAAAATCAAGCACCTCTTCTACCCATTCTTCTACCTCATGAGGATATTGTATTACCTATTCCTCTTGGCCCCACCTTCCCTCTTCTTTTAGCATTTGAATAATTTACCATTCATACCCCATGCCCTCATGTAGAAGACGCCATCATCCCTCTATTTTGTCCTTTAGAGGAGCCTTCCTCTCCTATTTTGCCTCCATTGATAGAGGATAGTCCTCCATCTACCCCCTTTCACATGTAAGAGAGTCTACTTTAACCTCTCCCATATTGGAGGATGCTTTGATGGTACCAATGCTGGTAGCCCTGCCCTCATCCTTCTTATTACCAATGGAGGATCATACTTTCCATGTTCCTAGACCACATGTGGAAGGCATGATCATCCTTGCACTCTATCTGCTTAAAGAGCCAAATTCTCCAATCCCTTCTCTGCCAAGAGAAGAACTCACCACCTCACCCATTTTGGTCGAGGAAGATCCAGTGATGGCTCTCTCTCACCTTTGGCCCATGATCACCACATCTAACACATTTCTACTCTCACAATCACCCAAATCCTCTAAAGGATTGACTGTAAAGCCTTTCATGACATCATCTAAACCCTTCTCTCAATTGGTAGAAAACTTAAGATTTCTCCATTCTAGGAACCTAGAACATGAGGTGCTATGGGAGTGACTTAAGGCTCTTTATCTTACACATCTCGCTTCACCTTATACTGCCAACCCTTCCATGACAATTTACCCCAAAGTCTGTGATGAGAATTAGTCTTCCACTTGTAAATCATTAGAAGCTCAGCCTTCCATGTCTGAATCCAAACCCTCGTAGGTGTCCAACATGCTGAAATAAATTAAATCTCTCAATGTTAACCCTGTATCAAACCTCACTCACCCACAAGTGAAGTTATATTTGAACCTCACCCTGCACAATAGTGGTCCTCGCACCATATTAAAGAAGGATGCTAAACCACGTCAGTCTACTCCTCCCCCACCTTCACCATTTCCCTCTATTTTTGGTCCACATCCTTCCACTTTAATAGGAGTACTCCCTATTCCAACACCTCACAAAAACAAACTACCTCCCTGACTCCCTCTACCCATCAAAAACATATTTCCTCCAAGAAATTTGACACCTCTCATCAAGAAAGTGCCATCTACGCATGTGGCCACACCACCAACCAAAAAGGTGGTATGAAAAACTCCACCTATAAATCCTAAATAGAAGTTGTCAATGAGCATAGATCCATTAGTGAGTTCATATGCTTTACTGTTACGCTAATTGTTGCAGTCTTCTAGCATCATTCTCCTGCCCATTAAGCCATACCGACCTCTTAGATCAAAACCATCTTGGTTCAATGACACTCAAATCTACTTATATCATTGCACACCTGAGCATGATACAAAAAATTCTTGTGCTCTTAAGGTTTTCATTTACCAACACCTAGAAAAGGACACCCTTCTCATTGAAGATTATTTTGATAAACTATCGACACCATCTCATGCCTCCCAAACCTCCTCACTTGAATTAGGATCCCAATGCAAGATTATGGTCCCTCTACCACCTTCCCCCCTTTTATTTGAAATCAACACTATTAATGTGGCTACCAGGTCCTAAACCCTAAAGGATAAAGGAAAAGAGCAGGTTTCTACCCCTTAGACATATCCTTTTGCCAAGCCCTCTCCACCACCAAAGCCCAATATTTCTATCTTGGGCACATCTCAACCAACATCTTCAGGGGAAATTCATGACTCCATGGTGAAAAAACTTCACCAAATCCTTGTGAAGATGTCTTTGTATGACCTAATACAAAGCTCTTCACAACATTGCCAAGCATTGATCAAAGCTTTACAGGTAGTGGAGGTTCAACCTGAAGACCCCCAACCACTGGCTACTTTAGTCAAATCGTTACCCACCATTGCCTCCATCACCTTCAGTGATTCTGAGATTCTAGACTACAACTTGGAAGATAGGATCCCACTGTTTCTACCTCAAATTTGCTTTTCAGACTTAAAAGAAAGAAACTAAAAGAAAGTAATGGACAAGGCTTGGGAAGTACTTGGACTAAAGATTGCGCACCGTAAATCCAGACGCTTGTGGGCACTCCTCTTTGGCTGTGGAGGAATGACACCTGCAAAGAAAAAAGAAACTAGGACAAGAAAAACGTTAGATGGATAGGCAGTGGGTTGCCAAGCAAAAGCTTGTTCCCAGAAGTGTAAAAACTTCCTTAAGGGAGGTCAACCCACTGTTTTGATGAGATAAGTGACTGATAAAAGACAGAATGCCAAAATACATAAGTGACAAAGAGATTAGAAAGGAAAGAAGAAAACAAAATGATTACCTGAATGAAGGAGTTGGGCTGAAGACAGTCGCCGAGGTCGGTAATGTCACCGGCATCAGTTATCTGATCTGCCGGCGTCGGCTATCCTGTCGACGTTGGTTGGGGAAGTGACCGGCGTCGGTCGGGGTTATGGCCTGTAGTCGGGTCTGAGTTGCTTTCTGGACTGTGGACGGGTCTGAGACTGAACGGGGACAAGTTTGGATGGATTGGGGAGTGGTCTGGTTCGGGTTGGGTTCCTGATGCAAGGTCTTTTTGGCAGAGGGATGAGAAAGTTGTCTGTGATTAGAAAAAGAGAGGGACAGGGAAGAGAAGGATTCACAGAGGACAGGGCCTGAGAAGGCTTTGCAGCCTCTCAGGGGGGAGGACAGAGGGAGCAGAAGACAATAGAAGATAGATGATTAAAAACTAAAGAAATGAAATAAAAAAAGACTAGCTTACCTTCTAGCTTGCTGAATGAAGAGAGGAGAAGCTGTTGCTGGAGCCACAGAAGAGTTGCTGCAAGGAGAAGATACTGATCCAGGGCCTTTTCACCTGTTGCTGCTGCTGCACGAGGTCAAGACAGAGGAGAGATGAGAGCCAAAGCGCCGAGAGAAGCTGTTTCAAGCTCAAGAGTCCAGGGGGCTGCAACGGATGCAGGAAGGGATAATGAAGGCTGCCGATGCTGGCAGTTTTGCCGACGTCGGCCGAAGGGTCACCGACGTCGGCGGTCACAGGATGGGCACAGAGGCTAAAAATAGCCTCTGCCGATTCTTGCACGCCGCCGAGCGAGGGGTCATGGGCAGAACGGTCACAAGGATGCCAAAATGGACGAGGGGGGATATAATAGTGAGATTTGGCCTAATAAATGCTAGGGGGAAGGTGGAGGGATTCAAGGGAGGATCCAAGGTGGCAAGGGTAGGGTGGAAAGGGGGCCTTATTTAATTAAAAATAGGTGTTTATTTCTAATTAATAAGACTTAGGTGGGTTAGGGACCAAGGAGGGCTAGGAGGGAGAAAGGACCAAGGGGGAGAACCAAGGTGCAGACACGTTTGCGGTGTCTACATTTGCCCCTTTTTGTCTTGTTGGTTGTTCTAGACAAACTGCAAGACAAAAACAGGAGTTGGTTGCCCCAGAAGAAGGATGAGGTGTTCCCCCCTCAAAGTGATAGTCGAGAGAAGGGAACCGAAGATCGAGTGTCGATTTGATAGAGAAATGGATAGAAGAGAGTGAGTGAAAACGCTGCCATAGTCGTGATTGCGCGTAGTCCACTTCACGAGAGGGTCAGGTCAAATTGTCGCATGTCAAGGGTCAAGGAGTGCCAAAATTGAAGTAACTGGGCCCCAGCATTTAGTCGTCTGCTAATTGGGTCACTCAATCTAAGCTGAAGCTCCAAATGGTCGTCGTGTCCCAGGTATCTAGGGCTCAGGAAGTGCTCCCAGAAACACGAAAAAGCCACAAGTAGTAGGGATCAACTGGCTCGCGATCCTATACTTGTGAAGGGTCAAAAATAGTCTGCAGATAATTCTACTAACCAGCCGTGGAATAGCATACACGCAAAAACAACCAAGGCAACATTGGCTTGGAAGAAGGTCAAAGAAGATACACATGATCGCCAATGGTCATTGGTCAAGAGGATGGATGGACGAAAGGATGCGGCTGAGCTAACCCCAGAAGACCCCATGTCAACTGAGTGCTGCCTACATAGCCCTGGTGACAGGGCCTCAGGCCGATGTAGTTCTCCCTAAAATGGAGGGAGGGTCAGAGGGATTGATTGGTCTTGGTCAAAGGAAATGATTGGTCTTGGTCAAAGGTCGATGATTGGTCTTGGTCAAAGGTCTTGGTCAAAGTTGACAAAGTTGGGTGTGATAAGAGTCAAAGAAGAGAAGGTTTGTCCATCATAGAGACGAACAAAAGGGGGTGGTCGAGCTAACCTCAGAAGATGTGGTATCTGAGTGCTGCCTACATAGCCCTGGTCCTAGGGCCTCAGACCAATGTAGTTCGGACGAAAGGGGGTCAAAATGGTCGATGATGAGATTGGTCATGTGTTGAAATGACGAGGGGAAGATGAGGATAAAAGGATGCTACAGATGGTGTATTCTGTAGAAGTGGTCGAGGGTCTTTCATCTCTAGCAAGTTTCCATAGTCGTGATGGATGTATGCTAAAAATGAATGGAAGGTCTATTTATGCTTCAGCAAGTATTGGTTTATGCTTAACATAAATTGGGTCTGGTCAGTAGTTTCCATGCGTATTGGTGTCCATGGGAACTATGTGAAAAGGACAAGGATGATGCCTGATGTCATGTTGAAAATGTCGAGGCTGGTTTGAAAAATGTTGAAGTCGGCTTGGTTTAAGGATGAGTCGACAATTGACGTGGCCAAAGCATGACCAAAGTGTAGAGAAAAGGTGAAAGGCAAATTGCTCTTTCATTGACAAGGACCAGAAAGGAAGCATAGATAGGGGTTATTAGAACAAAAGCCCCGTTCATGCATTGCGTCGTTGACCAGTGTTGAGTTAGAACGGTAATCGAATCACGTTGACATTAAAGTGAGCTCGAAGTCCCTTAAGCAGGTGATAAGAGGAGGATAGGGTAACCCAGTTTAAGAGTAGGAATAACCTTGCCCCTTTTATAGGAGACCCTGAGACAACTACAAGCCAATGTCCGTGACTCGTTTTTTTTTTTTTTTTTTGCACAGACTGATCGATGCGGGAAGCCTGCATAAAGATGTCATTTGATGTAATGGTCATGTTGCAAAGCTGATCGATGTGGGAAGCTTCTAAAATAGTGTTGTTTATTGCCAGAGTAGTCATAGCCATCCTTCGAGGGAGTGGTCTATATTTTTGCTTAATAATGTTTGAAAAGTTGGCCTAGCTGTCCTTCAAGGGATCAGTCTAGTAATATAGCAATGATAGTACAGCTGTCCTTCGAGGGATCAGTCTGTCTTTTTGATTTTGACTTGATTTAGAGACCATGGATATGTTTTGACATCTTGACTTGGATATATTGATAGAAATGAGAGTCACGGACAAGACTGTAGAAGCTCAAGGACGCCCCTTTTATTAGGACAAAGCATCACTGCATCCTAAAAGGGTTGTAGAGGACTAGTTAAGAGGAATAGGGTTGAAAGGAATGAGGATTAAGAGGATGAGGATTGCTCAAGGGACGAGCTCAAGTTATGTGTCAAGTAGACGAGTACTCGACTAGCAGAAGAATGGTCGAAGATGCAACGCATTAAGAGGCTCAGGTTCTGGCCGTCCGTCGAGGGAAGACAGACGATAAGTCCCTGACCCATACTTGTGCGTGATGATAAAAGGTCCAAGCCAATTGGGGGCAAATTTGCCTCATTTACTTTGCTCCATATTGGTCACGTGCTGATTCTCTTTGAGGACAAGGTCTCCGATGTTGAAATCTCGTTCTCGCAGATTTTTGTCGTAGGCCCACTTTATGCGACTTTGGTAGACATGGAGATGATTAAGGGCAGCCAGACGGCGCTCGTCGAGTAACTCAAGTTGAGCTAGGCGATCTTGACGAAAGTCATCGTTGGAGAGAATGTCATGCAGGGAGATACGAAGAGACGGGATCTATACTTCGAGAGGTAAGACAGCCTCTATTCCGTACACGAGAGAAAAGGGAGTAGCACCCGTAGAGGTTTGGATGCTAGTGTGGTAGGCCCACAAAGCGAAGGGGATATGAACGTGCCAATCCCTTCCTGTATCATCGACCACCTTCATGAGAATTTTGGTGAGAATTTTGTTGGAAGCCTCGGCCTGCCCATTTGCTTGTGGGTAGTAAGGTGAAGAAAAGCTGAGTTTGATGCCAAATGAGTCACATAGTTTTTGGACAGTCTTGTTTTTGAAGGACTTGCCATTGTCGGTGATGATTTTGTGAGGGACACCGAAACGATAGATGATGTGGCTGCAGATGAAGTCGACAATTTTGTCAGCTTTTGTGGAGACAAGAGGAATGGCTTCCACCCACTTGGTGAAATACTCAGTGGCAGTGATGATGGACTGATGTCGAAGAGACGAGTGAGGGTTGATCTCATCGATGAGATCTAAGCCCCACTGAGAGAAAGGCCAAAAATCCTGAGCGACTTGCAAGGCGTGGCTGGGGAGATGAAGCAGGTTAGAGTGCTGCTGACACTTGATGCAATGCCGAACATAATCGCTACAGTCTTGATGAAGGGTGGGCCAATAATAACCCAGGCGAAGGAGGCGCTTGGCAACCGAGTTTCCACTGAAGTGTCCACCACAAATCCCGTCGTGGACTTGCTTTACGGCGTGAGAAGCTTCAGCGGAGGTTAGACAGCGAAGAAGGAGACCGTCGAAGCCTCGCTTATAGAGAAGGCCCCCTAGCATGGTATAGCGGGCTGTGCGCTTGATGAAAGCTCGCCGCGCATTGCTAGAGAGGTTGGGAGGAGTGACAGAAAGAGACAAGTAGTCTACGAGTTGCTTATACCAGTCATCTTGTGGGCTAGAATTGATAGTGTTGATATGGTCGATGTGAGGAGAGATGTATGAAGGCAAAGGTACGCGATGCACTGTGACAAAAAGGCGGGATGATGATGATGAAGACGGGATATGCGAAGCAAGAGAAGCCATGGTGTCGGCAAACTTGTTCGTAGAGCATGGAACAGTCTGCAAGAGGTAATGGTCAAAAGATGCCAAAAGAAGGTCAGCACAATTCTTATACCTCTGTAAAACTTCATTTTTATAGAGATACAAACCGTTAACTTGATTAACGACGAGCTGCGAGTCGCCGAAGATGTTGATAGACTTGATGTGGAGAGAAAGGGCAGTCTGAAGTCCCAAAATTAAGGCCTCGTATTCGGCCATATTATTGGTACAATCAAAGTCAAGCTTGAAAGATAGAGGCATGGGCTCCCCATCGAGTGGGATGAAAATAACCCCCGCACCCCCACCGAGTTGACATTTGGAGCCGTCAAAGAACATAGTCATCTGGTAGACGGTGTCATCGGTGGAAAGGGTAGCGATAGACTCATCAAGGAACTCACAGTGCGAAGGTTGGTTGTCAGGAAGAGGGGCATCTGCCAGTTGGTCAACGATGGTTTGCCCCTTGATAGATTTCTGTTGGATGAATTCGAAGTCAAGCTCAGCAAGCAGCATGAGCCACCGAGCCATACGTTGATTCTGATATGGCTTGGAGTGCATGTACTTGAGAGGGTCGGTGTGAGTGACGACAAAGGTTTTGTGGTTGAGAAGATAGTGGCGGAGCTTGGTAGCGGAAAAGACTAATGCCAAACAGAGTTTCTCGGTATGAGTATACCAAGTTTCATAGTCGACTAGTGTTCGGCTGATGTAGTAAACCGCTTGCTCGCGATGATGCTCGTCTCGGTGCGCGATCATGGCACCTAACGAATGGTTGGTAGCAGAGATATAAAGGTAGAAGGGTTGGTCGTCCTTAGGTGGAATGAGGACTGGTGGAGAGACCAGGTAGCCTTTGAGGGCTTCAAAAGCCTCTTGACAGCCCTTATCCCATTTAAAGGAGACGTCTTTCTTAAGGAGGTGATGAAAAGGTTGGCAGCGGTCTGCAAGCTGCGAGATGAAACGGCGAATGGACTGGAGCTTCCCTTGGAGACTGTGAAGCTGTTTGAGATTGGTCGGGGGTGGCATTTCGAGAATAGCACGGATCTTGGCGGGATCTATCTCGATACCACAGAAGGAAATGATGAAGCCGAGAAGTTTGCCTGAGAGGACCCCAAAGACACACTTCTTGGGGTTAAGGTGGACATTGTATTGAAGAAGGCGAGAGAAGATGATTGTGAGAATGGTCAAGTGGTCGCGGCGAAGCTTGGACTTGCCGAGAAGGTCATCCACATAGTCCTCCATAATTTTGTGGAGGAGATCGTAGAAAATGTAGGTCATGGCGCGCTGATAAGTGGCACCAGCATTTTTTAGGCTGAAAGGCATGACTCGATAGCAGAAAGTCCCCCATGGGGTGATAAAGGTAGTCTTGTGCTGGTCTTCTGGTGCGATCAGGATTTGATTGTATCCTAAAAACCCGTCCATAAGAGATAGCATCTCATGGCCGGCCGTAAGATCAACAAGCTGGTCAATGTTAGGAAGAGGAAAGTCATCTTTGGGACAGGCTAGGTTAAGGTCGTGATAGTCCGTGTAGATCCGAATCCCCCCAGTTGCTTTAGTAACTAGGACGATGTTAGAGACCCACTATGGATAATCGATGGGTTGGATGAAGGAGACAGAAAGAAGGCACTGAAGCTCCTCTTTGACAAGAAGCGCAACACGAGGATGCATCTTTCGAAGCTTCTGCCTAACAGGCTTAGCCTCTGGTTTGGTGACAATGTTATGGGTAGCAATGGTGGGGTCGATGCCAGGCATGTCGCTGTAAGTCCAGGCAAAGGCCTTGCTATGGTTGGAAAGGAATTGGGCATAGTCAAGCTGCTCCTGAGCGTCTAAAGATTGGCCAATCTTTAAGACGTGAGGAACATCGGAAGAAGAAGGGAGGTTGATGTCAATGGTGGATTCATTTAACATAACTTGGGTCTCGGAAGGGAGGAAACGCTGGATGAAAGAGTCATCGGCACCCATGTAGGAAAGGATGGCGTCATCGTCAACGCAGTGGACAGTGTGAATGGTTGCCGACTCATCCTCTACCATGCTAGGAAAGATGAGAGGGAGAGACCTGGGCACCCCATTGAGCTGATAAGTCAGGGGTTCCAGGTGGATGGTGTTTATGGAAAAAAAAAAACTAGGAGGGATGGAAACCACCGACTCCGTAGGTGATGAAGGGGAAATGGGCGAGTCTGGAAGAGATTGGTCAATGATTGGTTCGGGACAAAGGTCGGAAGGAGCCTGAGTGGGGTCATGATATCCCAGGCCATACCATTTTTTGGCATCGTGATCATTGAGCGGCTCGATGGGCTGATGGGAGCCCTGCTCATAACATCCGAAACCAAAACCCTTCCATGCACACCTGTGAAGGTAAGTGTGTGCAAAGGCAGGGTTGCCAAGAAACGAGAAATCAGATGTGAAAGGTTGGGGTGAAGAGAGGGAAGTGCCATAGGTAGGAGCTTGATTAAGCCCCCCATAGACAAAGTTGGTTTGGAAGTGGGGAGGACCATAAGGTACGACCGTCCCGATCCGATGGTCGTAATTAAGACTGAGGTGAAGGCGTCCATACTCTTGTGGAGTTTGGAACATGTCGAGGGTCAACAAGCGATATTCCCCAAGCGATAATCGTTGGAAGATGTCTTCCATGGGGTCTTTGGTCGGCGCTTGAAGAGGAGGGGTGAGGGCAACTGCCGATTGCGAACTGGTCGAAGCTTCCGCAGATGGAGGCGGTGCCAGAGTGGACGGCTTGATGGGAATGAGGACGTCATTAGGATGGTAGGTGGTGTTGCAAGTCTTGAAGGGTGAAGGGTCAGCAGGGATGGTGTGGACTTGCCCGTCATGCTCAAACTTCACACAACGGTGCAGGGTGGAGGGTATATAGGCCATGGCACGGATCCAAGGTCGGCCCAGTAGAAGGTTGTATTGAAACTCTCCTTCGATGATATAGAAGAGCTCTGAGACTGTGCGTGGACCAATGCGAATGTGGAGGATGACTGTGCCAATGGTCGTGGCGGTGGTGTCGTTGAAAGAGCGTAGGATCGCGTTAGTTTTGGAGACGCAGTTCTTGGGAAGAGCCAGCTGATCAAAGGCGTGGGTAGAGATTATGTTGATGCTAGCACCGCCATCGATCATAACGCGTTTAATGCGTGTCTGATCAACATAGGTAGTGATGAAGAGGGTGGCGTCCTGATCTTCCGTGTTAGATGTGGGAATCTCAGAATTGCTGAATGTGATGGAAGCGATAGGAGACAAAGAATGGACGAGGGCAGCGAGTGGTTGGGGGTCCTCGGGTCGGACCTCCGCTGCCTGCAAGGCTTGGATAAGGGCTTGACGGTGCTGAGGTGAGGTTTGGATAAGGTCGTAGAGAGACATCTTCACAGGTGTTTGGTGAAGCTGCTTCAGCATGGAGTCGTGGATTGGCCCAGAAGAGGAAGACGAAGAAGGTTGGGACGCGCCAAGGATAGAAATTTTAGGCTTGGGCGCAAGGGGTGGCTTGACGAAGGGATAGGTCCAAGGAATGGTAGCTTTTTCCTTGGCCTTGTCCTTTTGCGATCTAGTGGTTATACGGATGGCATTGATTTCGAAAATGGGAGGCGAAGAAGGGGTCATGTCTTGCTGGTGAGATGTTGACGTGTTTGAAGAAGTTGGACAGGAAGGAGTCGGGGTCTGGTCAAGAGTGTCCTCAAGGAGAAGAGTGTCTTTCTCCATGTGGCGGCGAATGACGGCCTTGAGGGCACAATAAGTCTCGGTGTCGTGTCCTGGTGTATGATGATATAAGCAAATTTTCGTATCGTCGAACCAGGAGGGCTTGGACCCAAGAGGTTGGAAAGGCTTGATGGGCGGAAGGGTTATGTCGGAAGTCTGGAGAAGTCGGTGCAATATCGATGAGTATGAGCCCAATAGAGGGTCCGTGCTATTTGATATGCGCGAGGTTGGTGACTTTTGCTTAGGCGAGGTTAGAAGAGGTTTCCGTACCACCTTATGGGTTGATGGCGCGGTGACAGATGGAGACGGCTCTTTCTTGACGATTGATACCGCCTTTTTAGGAGAGGGACGACTGGAGGTAGGTAGAGGAAGCAAAGGAGGCAATGAGTTTTGGTTGAAGGTCGGAGTGGGAAGGATGCTAGCCAAGGTCGAAGGATGGGGGCCCAAAATGGATGGCAATGGTGACGGAGAAGGAGGCGTTCGTTTCTGTGGTCTGGCAGTCTTCTTCGCCTTGGTCGGAAGACTACTACTGGTCGAGGTCTGGCCTAGGTCCACCTTCACTTGCGGGTGAGTGAGGGAGGAGATAGGACGAACGCCAAATGACTTGATGGGTTTGGACGAGATAGATGCAGGCTTTGGTTTGGACGGGTTTGGTTGAGGTTTGAGAGTCTGGTCTTTGTCAAGAGTCTGACGAGATTCTGTCTTAGGAGGGTTAGCGGCATGTGATGAGAGGGTGCGGGTATGTTGAAGGGATTTAAGATGCTCCCACAACACCTGAGGCATCACTTTCCTTGGAGGGAGAAGTTTGATCTTCTCCACTAACCGGGAAAATGGCTGAGAGGAAGATGTTGATGGTTGCGAGGTTGAAGACGAGATGGGTGTAGTGGTCTCAGACACATGGTGTGGTGAAGTCATGACAGATTTAGATGAAGACGAAGGGGAGACAGGCTCTTCCCTGGGTGGAGAAGAAACCGGGGAGCGAGGCTCCTCCAGCGGGTAAAGGGCAGGGATGACGGTGCCCTCCACTTGCGGCTGAGGAGTAGGAAGGGTCGGGTCCTCCATAGGCTGCAGAAAGGAGGATGGCGAGACTGGAGGTGCTGGTAAGGCCGAGGCATCCTCCAAGATGAGAGAGGTCAATGGAGAACTAGCCGGGGAGAGAGGTTCGTCCACATGTGAAGGACTGATTGATGGACTAACCTCAAGAGGCTGATTGGGGACAAAAGGAGAGACCGTATTGACTGTCCGAATATTGTGCTCATGATTGTCATCAATTAAGGTCTGGACATTGTTCTGAGTTGGCGGATGATTGGGGAAAGGTTGTTTGAAGATGTCAATGGCCTGATTAGGGGGTGCATTTGGGTTGTCTAAGATGAGATCCACCTTTTCAAGCATGTCTTGTATTATGTTCTTAAAGGTCTTGCAGTTCTCCGTGTCATGGCCCTTAACACGGTGGAAGCTGCAGAAGTCTTGCTCCCTATACCACGTGGGGATGGCGTGTGAGGGATCGAATTGTGGAGGAGGTCGGGCTTGAGGGAGATTGAGGACTCCCTGTTTAAGAAGCTTTTCCAGCACAGACGCATATGATTCTCCAAGAGGAGTATATCGTCATTGCAAGTATCTTTGCTGGAATTGCCGAGTAGCGCTCTGAGATGTAGAGGGCTCAGGCTGATTGGTCGAAGAAGATGAAGGTCTGACAACCATGGCATTATCTAAAGCCTTGGATTTAGAATTGGATGATGATGGCTTGGCAGAAGAAGAGTCATTGGTCTTAGAGCTGGGATTCTTACTCCGCAACTTGACCTTGTTCTCCTCGATGGCACGCAACTCTAGTTTGCGGGCCATCGTGAAGGCCTCGTCAAAAGTGCGGAAGGTTTGAACCCTCAGAGTGGAAGAGATATGTCGGGCACAGGCTTGAGAAAAGAGTTCAATAAGCTCGGCCTGAGGCAAGGAAAAGGAGAGTTGGTTGATAAGGCCTCTCCATCGAGCCACGAAGTCGGCTATGGACTCGTCCTCGAATTGCCGAATAGAATAGAGGTCCGTGATTGAGACCTTCTTGGTTATGTTGATAGAAAAGTGATCGAGGAATAGCTGAGCCAATTGTGTGAATGAGAAGAGAGAATGGCTAGGAAGGGAGCTGTACCAGTCAAGTGCAGCACTCAAGAGAGACATAGGAAACGTGCGTAAGAGTAACGCATCGTCATGGCCAATGAGGTAGCAGGCATGTCTGAATGCCCGCAAGTGTTGTTGTGGGTCTTCCTTGTTTTGAAAGTGAGAAAACTTTGAAAGCTCCCACTGGTTAGGATATGGTCTGATTGGGATAGAAGGATGAATGGGCTCGTTACAGATCTGTTCGTATGAAAGAGTGTTGCGCGAGCCGGAAACAGAGGTCTCAAGACTGGTCATCTTGTCCATCAGCATCTTGATGATGTCTACCGACGGATTGACGGGCTGCGCGCCCCCTAAGTTGTAGGGCGCTTGGAAGAGGTTAGAGGAGGCGTGCGACATAGTCAGTTGTGGAATATACGGGTGACTAATCGCAGGGGTAGAAGTGAAGGCTAAAGGTGGTTGGATAGAAGACATAGCTGGGCCCGTTGTTGCCACGAGAGGTTGGACTGTGGTAACGGGGGCCAAGGGACAAGAAGCCACCCTGGTGTTGATAGGGGCCAGGGTAGGCGGAATAGAGACGACAAGGTTTTGAAAAGGAGTGGATAGAGGTTGAGCGGGTTGAGGTTGACAAGGGGCCAGAACCCTGGTGGAAGTGGGCCCAATGATAGAGGGAGAGGCCACACCTGGAGGATTGGTCAAAGTCTGGTCAGTGGTCAAAGCGATGGCTTGAGTGTCCGAAGGTTGAACTATGGATGTTGTTGATACAGCTGTAGTCGCGACGAGGGAGGTCGGCATTCCATAGATCGGATTGCCCAAGGAGTCTCGCGTTCGGCTATGCGCGAGATAGTGTTGCAAAGCCTTGACATTGAGGTCCAAGAATTGCTTGAAGTCTTGGTCCCCTTCTTGGACAATGGGAGTCTGCGGTGGGGTTGGACGGGTAGGAGTTCTTTCGGTCTCCGAGTTGAACTCCATTGTAGGCTTGGTCACGGATGGGGTGGACGGAAGTGGTTGACGGCTAGCGTGGTGGACAAGAGCCTTGGCTTGGCTACGAGTCAAAACCATGCAAGGCAAAGAAGGTTCAGGTCTCAGGAACTGTGTTGCTCAGTTTCAGAAGACCAGGATGGAGTCTTTGACAGAGAAGGGATAGGTTTCAGGTTGCTAGTTTTTGGAAAAAAAAAGGACAGTGACAGAGACCGACGTTGGTTGAAAAACCGATGTCGGTAGGAAATAAGGCTGACGTCGGTCAGATAACCGATGCCGGTAACAGATGAAGCCGACGTTGGTATCAGAACCGATGCCGGTGACAGGGGAAGCCGACGTCGGTGGCAGAACCGATGTCGGTGACTGTGTTTTCCAGAGAGCCAAAAGGTTCTTGGAAAAACAAAGAAGAAAGCGTCCTCACACACTCAAACAAACAGATGAGAAGAGGAAAACAGAGAAAGGACAGACAAGCCTAAGCGATAAATCCTAGGAATTAACCTTAGAAATCGTGGCTTATGCCTTAGATGAATGTTTAGGGAGATTGGCTAAAAAATGGGTCCTAGAAGAAGGCTATCTAAAGATGGTTTCAGGATTTGTTTTAGGTGCTCAAAGATCTGTGTTAGGGTCTGGTACGTGGCCTGGTGCTAAGGAGCAAGCTCCCCTCACTTCACGATTCCAGTGGTTAGCTGGTCTCGCTTAGCCAAGATATACCTCACCTAGAGTTTAGACTCCGCCAGAGAATGGAGTGGGCTTCCCCCTTGGTGATGAAATCCAAGTGGGGTCATCGGGACGGGTAAGGTATCCGCTGGGGGATGAATTCCCAGTCGGGCCTTGTCTCAGGTATGTTTTATGTGTGTTTTAGTGCATGAAAGTGCAATATGTTTTAAGCCCAAGTCAAAATGTGATATTGTTATGAAGACAAGATGGAGAAAGGGTTGAGAGTATGATATTAAGACTAGTCTAGAATGCAAGTAAGAAAGGTTCGTTTTAGTCCTGCTTATAGTGACATTTGGAATAGAAGAAAGAGACAAGAAGGAAGGAGCCTAAATGCACCTAAATGAATGAAAAAGGAAAAGGAACCCAGGAGGAACCTAGGGTCCCACCGGGCGTGCCAGAGATGTTTCTACCTCAAATTTGCTTTTCAGACTTAAAAGAAAGAAACTAAAAGAAAGTAATGGACAAGGCTTGGGAAGTACCTGGACTAAAGATTGTGCACCGTAAATCCAGACGCTTGTGGGCACTCCTCTTTGGCTGTGGAGGAATGACACCTGCAAAGAAGAAAGAAACTAGGACAAGAAAAATGTTAGATGGATAGGCAGTGGGTTGCCAAGCAAAAGCTTGTTCCCAGAAGTGTAAAAACTTCCTTAAGGGAGGTCAACCCACTGTTTTGATGAGATAAGTGACTGATAAAAGATAGAATGCCAGAATACAGAAGTGACAAAGAGATTAGAAAGGAAAGAAGAAAACAAAATGATTACCTGAATGAAGGAGTTGGGCTGAAGACAGTCGCCGAGGTCGGTAATGTCGCCGGCGTCGGTTATCTGATCTGCCGGCGTCGGCTATCCTGCCGACGTCGGTTGGGGAAGTGATCGGCGTCGGTCGGGGTTGTGGCCTGTAGTCGGGTCTGAGTTGCTTTCTGGACTGTGGACGGGTCTAAGACTGAACGGGGACAAGTTTGGATGGATTGGGGAGTGGTCTGGTTCGGGTTGGGTTCCTGATGCAAGGTCTTTTTGGCAGAGGGATGAGAAAGTTGTCTGTGATTGGAAAAAGAGAGGGACAGGGAAGAGAAGGATTCACAGAGGACAGGGCCTGAGAAGGCTTTGCAGCCTCTCAGGGGGGGAGGACAGAGGGAGCAGAAGACAATAGAAGATAGATGATTAAAAACTAAAGAAATGAAATAAAAAAAAGACTAGCTTACCTTCTAGCTTGCTGAATGAAGAGAGGAGAAGCTGTTGCTGGAGCCACAGAAGAGTTGCTGCAAGGAGAAGATACTGATCCAGGGCCTTTTCACCTGTTGCTGCTGCTGCACGAGGTCAAGACAGAGGAGAGATGAGAGCCAAAGCGCCGAGAGAAGCTGTTTCGAGCTCAAGAGTCCAGGGGGCTGCAACGGATGCAGGAAGGGATAATGAAGGCTGCCGACGCCGGCAGTTTCACCGACGTCGGCCGAAGGGTCGCCGACATCGGCGATCGCAGGATGGGCACAGAGGCTAAAAATAGCCTCTGCCCATTCTTGCACGCCGCCGGGCGAGGGGTCATGGGCAGAACGGTCACAAGGATGCCAAAATGGACGAGGGGGGATATAATGGTGAGATTTGGCCTAATAAATGCTAGGGGGAAGGTGGAGGGATTCAAGGGAGGATCCAAGGTGGCAAGGGTAGGGTGGAAAGGGGGCCTTATTTAATTAAAAATAGGTGTTTATTTCTAATTAATAAGACTTAGGTGGGTTAGGGACCAAGGAGGGCTAGGAGGGAGAAAGGACCAAGGGGGAGAACCAAGGTGCAGACACGTTTGCGGTGTCTACACCCACCTTCTAAAACTAAGCCTATCAAGCAAAAGCTTTGTAGGATGTATCCTCATGTCGCACTCCCTGTCAAAGAAGAGCTTCAACATCTTCTCTCCATCTCATTTATCCAACCCATTGATTATCTGCAATAGGTGTCAAACATTGTCCCTATCACAAAAGCAATAGGGGGAATTTGAATTTGTACTGACCATCATGACCTCAACCTAGATTACCCAAAGGATGACTTTCCTTTGCCAAGCATCAACCAACTTGTTGATCTCCTTACATGACATGCTCTCTAACGATGACTTTCATCAAGATCAATTAACACAACTTGAGTTACTTGATGAATGTCATCTTGCCACTCAATCATCTTCATATCAACCAAGATTACATCAAGCGTACCTACAACAAAAATTTGAAAGAGCAAGATTTCAAAATCAGAGATCTCATCCTTAAAGAAAACCAACACGTGATCAATATGGAAAGAAGCAAATGAGGCAAGTTTGCTCCTAATTGGCTTAGACCTTATATAATAACACACAAGTATGGATCAGTGACTTATCATCTATCTTCCCTCAAAGGCTAGCTAGAACCTGAGCCCTTAATGCCTTGCATCTATGATCATTCTACTATTAACCAAGTAATCATTCACTAGATGTTTAACTTGGGATTGTCCCTTGAGCAACCCCCGTCATCCTCATTCCTATTCCTTTTAACCCTTTTTCCTTACAAAAATTAGTTAAACCTTTTTTTTAAGCATTAATGCTTTGTCCTAATAAAAGGGAAACCCCTAAACCTCTATATTCTAGTCCATGACTAAATGTTCAGTTAACAAAACAACATAAAATTGAAATGCCAAACAAAATATTAAAAGGTCATAGACTATAAATGTAGACTGCTCCCTTGAAAGATAACTACATTATTGATGTAATTAATAGACTGCTCCCTTGAAGGATAGCTATTTAAAGACATCCAAACATACAAATAAAAATATAGACCACTCCCTCAAATGATGGCTATGCCCAAATTTTGCTACCAAAATAACACCCTCTCAGAAGCTTCTTGCATCGATCAACTTCACACGACCACAAAACAAAACAATATCCCCAAGTAGACTTCTCGCATTGATCAGTCTACCCAAAAAAAAAACTAACTGACAAACTATTAAGTCATGGACTTGCCTATAGTCATTCTCAGGGTCACCTATAAAAGGGGCAAAGTTATCACTGCTAAAAGGGGTTATGCTATCCTCACATATCACATAATCACACCCATTTCCTCAAAATACCCAAGGGATTTTGAGCTTACTTAAAGTCAAGTGATTAGGGTACTTCTCTAACAAAAACCAATGGTCAATGATGTAATGCATGAATAGGGCTTTTGTTTGCAAAAACCTTATCTATGCTATCATTATGGTCCTTGTCAATGAAAGAGCAACATGCCTTTCACTTCTTACACACCTTCATCACATGTAACCCAAACATTTTCTAACCACTAACATAACATCATGATTTATTTAATGCAAATACCAATTTGTGTTATATAAATTATCATAGCCCAATCACATTAGTTTCTATGGAAAACAAAACACATGGAAACTATCAACCAAACACAATTTATGTTAAGCATATACCATCACCAATATGGAATCCTGCTGAAGCATAAATAAACTCATTTCATTTTTAGCATACACCATCACCAATATGGAAAAATTGCTAAGAATGAAAAACCACATAACCTATGTTACAACATACACCATTACACAATATGGAAAAGGTTATAACATCATCATACACTCATCATTTCAAGCATGTACCATCAAACATATGTGAAATGCTAAAAACACTAACATGACCAAACCAACTATCAACCTCTTTGACTCTTTTTCCCTTTTGGGAGAAGTACATTGGCCTGAGGCCCTTAAAATAGGGGCTATGTAGGTAGCACTCAGTTGACATGGGGTCTTTTGAGGTTAGCTCAGCCATTCATTCATTTGTCTATCTACCTAATGGACCAACTATTTTAACCCTAGGCTCACTGCCTATCCTAAACTGCCCAAAATCATGACCAAACAACTAGCCCTGACACTGTAGAAGTCACCTTAGACTTCTCATGGGGCACATTGGAGATCACATACATCTCCTTAACCATAACAAACAACACTTGAGATCACTTATATCTCAACCCGACTCGACAAATGACCTTAAATATCACGACTATCTCCTCAAACCATGACCACTTTTGAGACAACTTTACCTTGGTTGTTTTGATTGCATATGCTACCTCACATATAGTTAGCACAATTGTACACACCCCTCACACCTATTGTCAGATCACAACCAAGTTAATCCCTAATATTTGTGACATTTTTGTGTTTTCTAGGAGCACTTCCTAGCCCGAATACTTGGAACATGATGCCCATTAGAGTTACAACTTTGATCATTTAACCCAATCAGCTACCACTAATAAACTGGGGACCGATTACTTCAATTTTAGTCCTCCTCAACCATTGCAGCTACAGCTTTGATTATTTAACCCAATCAGCTACCACTAATAAGCTGGGGACCAGTTACTTCAATTTTAGTCCTCCTTGACCTTGCTTGCAACAATTTGACCTACCTATCAAGTGAAGTGGTATACGCGCAATCTCAACTATTGTATCATTCACACTCCAACCTCATCCTACCCATCCACTACCTATCAAATTGGTACCCGATTTCAAATTACCTTCTCTCGATTCCCACTTTGAGGGGGAATACCTCATCCCATACTTGGGGCAACCTACACCTATTTTTGTCTTGCAGTTCGTCAAAACAAACCACAAGACAAAAGGGGGCAAATGTAGACACCAATATCATGTCAACCCCCCTTGGTCCCCTTATAAATGTTAACACTCCTAACCCACACCTTATTAATTTAAAAACTACTTATTTTAAATTAATTACCTCACCATGACACCTCACCTAGACACCTCGCCCTAAGACCATTTCTTAGCCTATGAGTTAGCCTGAGACTAGGTCTTCTAAATCTTAACTACCCATGACCTATTCTCACTCCATCCTAACTCCTATGCCTCATAAACCTATGTTTTGACTGTTCTCCAATGGAAAAGGCACTTGGTGGGTCGAGAAATGGGCAAAGAGCTAAAAATAGCCCTTTTACCTATTCTTTCTCTGCTAACATCAGTCAAACCTCGGCGAACGCCAGTGGGATCACTGATGTCAGTTACATAAGACTATCTCTAACATTGAGCTTCCCCGACCTTTTTGCATATTGATGCGCACACTCTAAGACCTCAAGCACCAAAACTCGGCTATCATTCTCCTAGCTACTGAAGCTCTACACAAGTCATTCTAGAGATTGGATTGAAACATTGTACGAGGACCTCAACATTAACCATAATAGGAATAAGTATTCTGACACCTCTGGTTCTTCACCTAATAGAGCTAAGTATTCTAGTTCTCATTTTAGTGTTTTAGAATACATTGTTAATTAGTTTCCATTTGATATTTCTAAATACTATCAAGAGGCTCAACTTCTTCTGTGGAGGGGCTGAAAGGCCTTCCCCTTATTCTCACGCCCTTCTCACACTAATCCTCCACCTATACCCTTCCTCAAACCTCATTCACCTTCCTGCAACCTTGCACCAACCTCTAAACTTTTGGAAACCCCTTGTGTACCCAAAAAATACTCTAAAAGCCATCCAAGGCCAACAACCACTACCGACATCGACAATCCAACCAACGTCGGCAACATTTATAGACTGACCTCGACAGACCTACTAATGTTAGTGACTGAGATTGCAAGGAACAAGTACATGCTATCTATCTTTCCTATATCTTTAGTCATTATCATTTCTTCCTTATTCAATTCTTTCATCTTTAAATAGTGGATTGTCATCCCTCAAGGAGCTTCACGCTTTCGAGACCGAGCGCGTAGCTTGGCAGTCCACCATATCATCTTCTAACATCTTATTTGTTCAAGTCTTATTCTTACTGTAGGTGTTTCCTCCATAGCCAAAGAGGAGCTCCCACAAATCTTGGATACAGTGCACACTAAATACAGGTAACATCAAACCCAGACCTTCTTAACCTTAGTTTCTTTCTTTTAAATACAATAAGTGAAAATATAGAGAAACACTATATATAAAATGTTAAATAAACTAAATTAAACAATATGTAAATTAAAAATGGATGATTATATATGAAATCTAGGAAAATGTAACCTAGAATAGGTCTTAAACTATGGTTATAATGGCAAACCTAAGCACCCTATGATATGCCAACTTTAAGCATAAAAGTAACCCAGGGAAGGAAAATAATATATCTACTACTCTAAAATTAAGGAAAACATATTCATACACTAAGTAAATAAAATGAAAGATAATAAGTTGACAATACTTATCTTGTATTGACTTGTTGGTGTTTCAATCTCCCCTTGTCTCTAATGGAAATTTTCAATAGATGTTATAGATGAAGAATAAAAAATAAGGATGAAGACCTAAGTGTCTTTAACTAGGGATTACAAAGACTATAGGTCACTTTATTGGTTCATATTCCTCTTATTGAGCTTAAATGACATTGAGAAATATTTACATCCATAAGAATAAGTATATATCCACTAATTCTTCATTTTACTTCTTAAGGTAAACATGTGAGTGAAATCAGAGCATATGAATGTTGTGTGTGTTATTAATGATATTGATGACATATATAAAGAGATAAAAATATAGAAATCAACTATAACTCCAAGTAAATAGTATCAATATAGATAGATATTATATAATGGTACTAGATGATATAGTATTGTATTATCAATTGTGATATAGTAAATAAGATGCATAAGATCTCAAAAATGTATTAGTATTACTGATACAATACAAGGATAATCATGTAGGAAATAAATATATTAGTACTGTAAATAAATTAGGAAATTTAGGTAGGATACAAAATTAATATGAGAGAGATAGAGAAGGAAAATGGAAAAGAGTCTCAGGGGATACTAGGATGATAGTGATGAAGGTATGACTAAATCATATGTATACACATCTTTTAAATTACCATAAGCCAACATTATTGATTTTATAGTGCACTCTTTAGGATGTGAAATTAAGGATATTGATGTGTTATGTAGTCCTGCAAGAGATATCTATTTAAAATATAAAGATGAAAAATACCAATGTATATATATGCTCCAACTAAAGCTCATCATGTGTCACAAAAATGCCACACAGGATGGTGCTTTGGGAAAGAAACATAGAAACACAAAATCATAAAGGGAAAATATATAAGAAATAAAATTAAATGAATAAATAGAACATGCACCTTCACATACCTTGTTTAATGTAGAGATGATGCTACATGTGATGTAAATGATGTAAGGTTCCAATTTGGAAGTGCAATGAGAAGACCTAGAAAATAAGGGAAAAATCCAAATTTATACAATTTTTTTTGTTAGTAACAACAAATTCATTGATTAACCATAATTATAATGGTTCTTATATATTTTTAAAAGGATCAATGGAAATAAATATATGTGATAAAAATATGGAATATGGAGGGAAATATTAGAAAAATTTGAATTTTTGACTAGTATATATAAATTGGACAATAGCTAAGTCATTTGGTCATTTTATATTTTGATCATATAGAGAGATATAGATGACCATTTATAGTGTAATGAAATATTATGGATAAATTATTATGATTCTAATGTAGAGGAAATTAAGAGGGAAATGTCATACAAGTCATGTATGTAGGTAATGTAATTAATTTTGGTATGGATAGATAGAGTAGATTTATGAAATCTATATGTCGAGACAAGTCAATGTAGAATAAATTTTTAGCATGTTTCATTTTCAAACTTGATGTGAAGTCCACCTTAGGTGATGTGTTACCAAGGTGTCCCTTATCATGTGCACGAAAAATATTTAATGTGGTAGTTATCCTCACATGTGTGAGAAGTGTAAGTTGTAACTTAAGGAATGATCCTATCCACCATTAAATAAACCAATACTAATCTCTTACTCACCTCTTGATTTTAATATTTAAGGACCCTTTATGTCCTTGTGAAAATATAGATTAGATCTTAGTGTCACCTCTATAGCTGGTAGAGATGTAGTTTATTAGAGAGTTATATTCTAGTGTAACCATTACTGATTTCACACACATGTACATTGTATATTCCATTAGTATAATAAATTATTTAATGTTTTAATCTCTTTTTATTATCTAATAATTAACATGTGGATGGATGTTCATTGTTTATTTTTCTTGGGCCCTCCTCAATTCCTATTTGGTATCAGAGGATTTCTATCTCATTCTTTCTAAGGTTTTATGAACCATTAAATATTCATTTTGATACCATATTTTTAATCAACCCAACTTTATTTTTTACAAAATTCAAAAAAATTTATGAGCCAACCTGGTTTGGTTTCCACCTTGCATACCATTAAAATGGAACCCATATCAATAATTACTCTTGCTCACATAACCAAATACATGGGAGGTACTTTTGTCTCCTTCTTCATTCTATTGGAGGCTTCATCACATTCAAAAATCATGTATGTTAACACATTCATCATTTTTTTCTCTATTATTATATGTGGGTACCTCATCAGGCATAATTAATTGGACCCATACATATGAACATAAGACTTCTTCTATTTTACCACATAACATAAGATTATCTTCAAGGGGGGTGTTGGTGTGTGTCATTTTAAAAATTGATGTGAATTTAACCTTAGGTGATATGTTACCAATGCGTGACTCATATGTTAGTTATCCTCACATGTGTGAGAAGGGTGAGTTGTAAGCTATGGAGTTATCCTATCCCACCATTCACTCAATCAATAACAATCTCTCACTCACCTCTTTATTTTATTATATTGTGTCCTTGTATAAAACTAGATTAGAGCTTAAGTCATAGATAGATTTGGTGGATATGTAGTCTATTATAAAATTATATTCTAGTGAAACCATTGTTGGTTGCATAAATTTATACATTGTATATTTAATTAGTGTAATAAAATTTCTATTTTTAGTGAATATATTTATATGATCTGAGAACTATTATGTAGATGGATGTTCATTGCAGAGTTTTCTTGGGCCCTCCTAATTTCTTATATAATTTTTTCCAACAAGCATAAAAAAGTATAGAAAATTTTGAGAGGCAATGGGTAGGAGATATATTTTATCCTTATAGTAATTAGGTATTTTTAGGGAATAAAGAATATATCACCACCACTAATAGAATATTGATACTAAGGCTAATACTATAGGAAGTAACTAGTATAGTTAGGTAATGGAAAGTTGTAATGGTTGATACCATAGTATATGCCTGATACAGTTTAAAGTGTTAAAATAATGGCCAATATGGTAAATATATAACCAATATTATTAAATTAAATTGTAAGGTTGATACTATATAGATATCATTGATCAAGATGGAATGTTTAAAATTTTGAAAATATAATATATATTTGGACTATACAATGAAAATGAACTATATAACCAATACAACATGGATTTGGCTAATACAGTTGGATGGGAACTACATGGATGATAAAATAATAATTAAAGTGGGCTATATAGCATCATATAACTAGAATGACTAATATAATAAGAACTGTGGCCCATTTGTAATTATTTTTCTATTTTTAGCTAGATTTTTTAGTTGATTTAATATTTTATGATTGATTATTGACTAGGTATTATTGTTTGGAATTTTACAAAGGAAACCACATCTATAGATGATAGTGACCAAAATTTGGTTTCTAGATCTATTGTCTAGGCTATTATACAAGGATATAGATCAATTCATTAGCTTAATATTTGGATAAATTATGGAGATTTATTACACTCCCCTTAACACTAAGGTGGTATTTAGGTTCTTAGGCCACTAAGAGAGGAATACAAACACATTCAGATGGAAGGTGAATGGGGACACAATGAAGGTAGACATAAAGTTGGAATAAGTTTATGAAATCATTAAACTATTGATAGAGACAACACTAATGATTTGTGAATTGAAATATCCCAATATGAATAATCATGAGCTAACATGGTATTCTACTGAGTCTGACTGTTACAATCAATATATGATGATTGTTAGACTATTTTATGTATAAGTAATAAGAATTATAGATATTTTAAAATCCATTATCATCTTAGTGAGCATGGGTGAGATTTCTCACAATTAATATGAAACTATGTCTCTATATGGTATAGCTTTGTATTGGTCTATGTTATAAAAACACACTATTTATGATATGAGACTGAATAAATAGGTGTAGCTTGTGCACAATTTATATTATATGTTGAGTTTAATAGAGTATGGGTACTAATAATATTTTTTGAAGTTTAATATATGAGTGGTTTCATATCACCAAATAGTGGGGCTACCACACTAAATTAGGGATGACTTGCCTCAAATAAGGAGATGGAAATAAGATCATAAAGTGAGGTACATCCTAACACACCCAAACATAAAGACCATTCAGATTGATCAAATAATGTTTATATAACACCAAATCATTATAGACTTTTGTGGGATACATGTACATTCAAAATGTAGGGATATGGATGATTAATTATCATTTACCACTACACACGGTCGTTAGGGCTTGGGTTATGTGTCAGTTTGGTTAGCCACACTAGTGTTTATTTTATTTATCCCACCCAATTAGGTGAGGAATTATATGTTTAAACAGGAGTATGGGAATAAAGGTCACCAATGGATGGGCCACTTTTTATACCTCATCATGCATGTCAAGGTAATGAGATGTGATAATAATGATAACTAGTAGAGTAGACAAAATAGGAGCATATGGACAATCCTAACATACCCATGATAGAGGATACCCTAGTTATACTTGAGAGATGGATCACTTGACATCTGAATATATCATCAATACATCAGGTCCTAGTGGTAAATGGGTAGATATGGGTGGGTGATCTTGGGAGCTATAATGAAAGGATGAGGTTTTCCTTGGTAGTAGGTCATTTGGTAATACCAACTATGAGAGACACCCATAACAATATAAAACCATGTAGTTAGTTTTTTTCTATCACTTTATTTTCTAGTCTTATAGATATGCATGTTAGGTATTAATGATAAATTACTTATTTTTGATATATATTAATATTTGACATTAATTTGGTTTATTTTTTAGATGCTACAAAAAAGATGGTAGGTGAGGGGACATAACTGAGGACACTCACCATGAGATCCTATAGAGGAGATAGTTGAGGGATTACAATCTAGGACTGAGAGCATAACCTAATCAATTATAGATGTAAGGTCTACAACCTCATTAGTGAGTGTAATCCATCATCTAATTATAAATAAAGTTGACCCAAAGCCATATAGTTGGGTATACATGATTATATTTTATGTAGACCAATTTTTTTCACACACACACTCACAAATTATTGGATTTTACCTTAGTTTTATACATGGGTTGTAAATATTGATATAACACTTATGGTTCTAATATCATGTTACGATTTAAGGAAGTTTTATATGTTTCATTTTTTTCTATAAAATGTGATCATAAGCATTGTGAAAAAGAACAAAATATAAACATAAAATTGAAATCTTAAGAAAGTAGATTAAAAATAAAAAAAATGTTATAAATTATATTATAAACATACCAAAGATAAAAATCCAAATTATAACATAATATATGTGCAAGATTATAATAAATAATCATAAATCACATCAAAATGTAAGAAAGATGAAAATATAAACATAAGATATGAAAAATAAATGTAAAAATATATATCCCATGTAAGAAGATGAAAATATAATAAAAAAGGATATAAAAATTAATTTAATAACATCAAGATTAAGATAGGTGAAAAACACAAATCAAACAAAGGAAAAAATAAAGAGTAAAATGGGTATTAAAACACATAATGTAAGAGACATGAAAACCTAACTCAAACAAGGATGCATGGCACATGGAATCAGAGACTATAATAAATAAAAAATGTAAATAAAATCTTGTGCTAAAGTGTAAAATGATTGTAAAAACATACAATATAAGAGATATTAAAATATAACTCAAACAATGATTTATGACACATGGAAACAAAGGTTTTAAATACATTAAATTTATAACTTAGTGATTGTACTAGAGTGTAAAATTGCATCCTAAATTAATATAAGTGAAAACTTGAACTAAAAAAAAAACACATAGAATATTATAAAATTATTTCAAAGACATTAAATATAATATAGATAAAAACCTAACTCAAACAAGCATATTTGACATATGGAAGTAAAGAATCAAATAAATGAAAACTCAAAATCAATGCTTGAGATAGAGTTTATTATAAGAAGGGATGACCATTAATATTCATAACCATAATGGTGGATATGGCGTGGATATGAAAGTAATGGAAATTTATGAGGAAGGCCTAGTTATATTCCCTAAGATCTTACAATACTAATCACTAACTGAAAATCCAAGAGGTGTAATAATGAAAAATAAGAGTCAAATTTGAAGCAAAGAGAAAGAAAAAGATGTACATGATCAAATAGCATAAATATTAATTAAGGTAATATTTGGAATAATAAAATGGAGATAACAAGGAATCTAGGCACCATTAAGGTGATGTATATATCCTTAATGGGAACAAGACACTCCAATCAAATGGGCAAGTTTAAGAGTTTTTGACATAAATGACCTATAAAAATCCACCTCAAAAGCATGATATTGGGATAAAAATTGAATTATAAAGATAATCCCATGAAGGATAATATGCATGAAAAAACATTTATCTTACCTTTCCACAATGTGTTCCACATTGCTCAAGTCTTCTTATGGATCTATTGATCTACTATGAGGATTAGGTACTTGGGTGAGAAAGTAGGTGACACTAGTGATATATATGAGATATCTTACCCCATTCTATTAGGATACCACTCCCCGATGAACCTCAAATCTATCATGAGACCAACTAAGGAATATGACCATCAACTAGGATAGGGTGTGTCTCAATTATATTATCATCTCTTTTAATGTGATATTATATTTGATATTTTATTTATTTGCCTTTGGATTTTTTTTTAAAATTATGACTTTGGAATATTTTGGATCTTTATATTGTCCTTCTCCATATGGATTTAAAATATTTGTAATTAGTCTAAAGATGACTAACACAAGAAATTTTACATTTAGAATCTAAAATAGGGAGAACCTAGAGACCAAGATGCTTATATTCTCCTAGACCTACAACTTATAAAATATTGAAGTCTTGAAATCAACCCAATTATACCTCAAGTGAAAATAAGGTGATAAATGGGGATCGTGAAATATCCATACATGTACACAAAAGTGATATAATGAATATATATTAATATTTGATAAAAATAATGGATAGTTTTGATTAAAAAGTGGATAGGCATAAAAATAGATCTAAAAATAAATGATAATTTAAGTCAAATCACACAATGAGGATTATAAATGCTAATGCTAAAAGGGAGGTGTTATGAATGATGATAGTAATGTCACTAGGGAAGCCATACAAACTACATGGGATATAGTTCAAGCACTGATAGGAGAAAACACCCAAAAGAGGGAGGATATTAAAGATACCTAAAAACCACAATGGAAAAAATGATTGAATATAAAAATAATTGTAAAAATATATTTCTAATAAAGTGAAGAAAAGTAAATAACATGGTACAAAAAAGTAAATAACAAGCAACATGTATGATAAAGATAGTAATGTGAAATTAAAACATGTGACAAAAGTGAAATGAATAATATGGTGTAATTAAATATATGATCACAAAAATAATAAAAGACCACTACATACACTATCAATAACATCTATAATATCTCATTGTAATTGATATCTTACTTAAAACATGGTATCTTATAATTTTAATAAGAGTTGGACAAGGAATTCCTTGAGAATGTTCTCAAGATATAAAGTAGGCATGTTAGAATATGAAGGACATTGATACTCCTACAATGAATGACATAAACAAGGAAGGGAAATTTCCACTCAGGGAGGAAGAAGTAAATATTCTATTTAAAGAGGTGGTTCAAGATATAGGGGAGGTTTCTCCTCTATCCTCGAGATATCATGTGAATATTATTTGGAAACTTGAGGATTAATCCTAAAAAACTAGAAAAAATGTTTGAAAAGAGATATTCATCTATCTTTAGAATGGATAGACCACTAATTCCAAAGGATATTCTACTACCCATTTTTGGGAAAATATGTTAGTGTCACATTTAGATGTAGCATATTTAGTTTGAGAGGAAAATAAATGGCCTCAAGATGAAGTACATATAAATACTATCAAAGAGCTAGACATTTAGTCAAATAATGTGTAGTAAACCTATAAAAAAATAATTATTTCCTAGGATTATCTAAACATGGTGGTTCAATATCCATAATAAGAGATGTGATTTATGATATATATTACTCTAAATGTTGTTTATATACTCTATAATCATGATTTAAATGTACAAAGGTCTTGTGAAATATATAGTAAGGTGATACTATAATTTTTTGCATAATATTTAGTGTTATCCATATAGGCATTTCCATATTATTGAGAGGAATAAAACTATAAGGATTTGAAAATAAGGAAAAATTGTATGGTCTAGTGTTGGAATGATTATAAAGCATAATCTGAATAGGCTCAGAAATATCAAGTGCTTTTGGTTTAATCAAACTAAAATTTATATCCATATTATCCCTGTCAACATAGATTTAAGAAGGATCATCATTTTGAGGTATCCCATTGATACAAGGAGAGAATTAATCTTATTTCACATCAAAAGGAAAATCTAAGGGGTTATGCCTACTAGAACAAGAAAAATTAACCATATTAATGCTAGAGGTAAATGATGATTATTTGTAAGATTGATTAAAGGAAGATCATAAACATAATAATTTTATATCATTTACTTGAGCATAGCCATAAAAATAAGGGTCATATAACATGTAAGAATTTTTAAATTCAAGAGTGGTGAGATCCATGTTGAAGGATTCAAATAAAATGTCATTAGAATGTGGTTTATAAGAAATGAGTTTCTTAGGAATAACCATAGAATTAGGTATCTCATTAGTTGGAATTTTATGATAACAAGGTAGAAAAGGATATGAAATTGTGTTATGATGTTAGTAGGGAGATTTAAAGTTTGAATTTTCAAGTTAATCTCATCATGCTTATCATCATCCAAATCAAAGAGTATTGGTGGGATATTTCCCACAAGATTAGGGTGACCACTAATTGAGTTAAATGGATAGTTGATGCATTAACTTTATTCCAAATGGGATACTAGGAAAAGGATCAAGATTGTGTATTTTATAGACGCCACTACTTCCCATAACCCTACTCATCCATATGATTACACATCAGCTCACATGAAGACTAAAAACCCTAATCATCCTACTTTAAGACATATAACACCTACTTAGACCTCTATCACATCATATTTTTACCCTCCATACATTTCTAGTCCATATTGGCCCTTTTGCACACAAGATAGGCCTTTTAGAGACCCCTAGGGGCCTTTCAAGAGCCTGTTGACCAGCCTAGGCTCTTATTTGACCCAAGATATGGCTTGTGTGAGGGAAAACCATGAAATAGACTACATTTTTCCTTCATGAAATCTATGGCCTGGGTTGTGACCTAAGCAGAATGTGCCCAAAAGTGCTAAAATGAAGTCAAATGGTCAAAAATGGCTAGTTTGGGTCTTTTGGTGGATTGGGGTTGGGATATATGCCTAATTCTCATTAATTTTATCCTATTATCAACTCTCTCAACACTCTCTCTTCATTATTCTTCCCTCTCTTGACTCTTATGCCTTCTTGAATCTCTCTTGATTCATTCTTGGCACTCCTAAGCTTGATTAGTGATAAAGGATCCCATATGCTGCTACACACTTCCTTGGAGACTCCATTGATGCTCTCAATTATTCATACATCTTTGTGGCTTGTTTCCAAGATTTTAAATTTGGTGTTGCACCTGATTTTTTAACTTGGTTGGAGCTCTTACACCATTTCAAGTTCTCACTTCACCTCCTCCTTTGTTCTTGGATTTTGGTTTGGACTTTAACTTATACATAGCTTGGTCTTCCTCCTACATTGCTTCCTAGCTTAGATTCTTGGTTGTTAGAACATCTAAAATTCATCTTTGAGATTGATCTAAGGGAAATTTTATATGAAAATTTAAAATCCATTATTTTTTGTAGTGTATATGCTATGGTTTGAATTTTTTAGTGAAATAATTATTTTATGCATTACTTAGGGTAGTTTTTGACTTTTATTACATGTTTAAATGGTTAAAAATTACTTTCATTGATTTAAATATTCATTTATTGCATATCATTGATATATTTTAAACCATTACTCTTTACATAATAGAGATATACATGCTCAAGATAAACTAGAAAACTTGCTTAAAAATTCTCTCTCTTGCTAAAATAGAAAATTACATTATTAGAAAACAATAATATTGATTTGGAAAGATAGCTCAAATATAGAATAAGCATGTTCTTAAACCCTTTCTTGAAAACATATTTATTTATTAAAACATATTTCATTTGGCCTCAAAGTGCCTTAGCTACTAGATTTACATTTTACTTGTTATCTCTCCTTATTTGGTATTATTATTTTCACTTTGTTTATGTAATCAATAGTCTAATCTTAGCTACTTGATTTACTATGGTTGGACCCACGAGAGTTAATTGAATTATTTGTGTGCCTATTCATTATATCCCAAACCTTTTTTAAAAATCTATCTATAGCTTTGTGCAATATGGAAAACCAAATAACCACTATAGATTTCCTGTAGCCCATAAAACCCTTAAGCCTTCTAGCCTCTTAGTGGTTTGCTTTAGCACCCTGCCAAACACTAGTGGTTCCATCAAAATTCTTAGAGATACATTTTTTCATACTCTATGGGACCTCACATATGGTTTCAAATTATCTATATCCCATTTAGAGATCTCTTAGCTAACTCCCCATTATTAGCTATTAGGCTTTGCTTTCAGTTATGTTTTGGCTCTCACGTTAATTGTTTTCTTCTACTTTGGTTTTGTGTGTTTCTCCATATTAGTTCTCCATTAGTTTTTATTCCATGTTGTTCATGCTTCATTACATCCATGGCTGATCTCCCACCCTTGGGATTCCAATCTTGATAGATTCAGGGTCTCATCCTTGAGCTCACTAATGAGCAAGCCACATTTTCAATGGAATGCCATAGACACCATAGGACCTAAGAGCTTCCCTAAACCTATCATGGTAGTATAAACCCTCTCATGTTTAAAAGGGAACAATATTAGTAGGGATATAACCAATATAATCAATCTCCTTTTCACTAGTCTAAGCTTCATTTGTATGAGGATGTTTTATCCCAGCCTCATGTTGTGCCTCATTCACCCATTTGAGGTGATGAAGATATCCTTTCATTGCTAGTACCTAATGAATTATTTATGATCACTAACAATTATCATAAATTTTTTTAGTTTAATGAAGTAATTTATTCTCCCCTTGGAGTTAATGGCATGCTTCTTTTGGAAATAAAGCCTACACCTGCTCAGTGTCAAGTGCATAGACTATTTCTCGTGCGAGTTCCCCACCCTTTCCTAGCTCGAGACTCTAGAGAAATAACATCCTCACATATATGTTTTGGGTCATTTTTGTTCTAACCTAGAGAGCTATTCCCATCTTGGGGGTTCTTCCCATGCTCTTAGTCCTCATTTTAGAGTTTTTAATGAGTATGCTAATTTTTATCACCAATTCCATACTAGAGATCCATGGGATGCATATTAGGAGCATTAGTGGCCACCAATTAACCTTTTTTTGATGGAACATGACCAACATCATGTATATCTTAGTCATCATGACTATTTCTATGAGAATTCCATATTTTCCCATTATCCCTATGGGGATCACTACACTTCTTGTGGTTGTTCTCCACCCCATGGTAGAGATGATTTCCATCAGAAGCATCCTTCCAGTCAATAACCTCCCTAACATCATCTTACCCATGGTCATGGTCATAGTGATGCCTATGGGCATAAGAAACATCATCACCATCATGATTCCCCTCTCAAAGTTCATCACCAGCCTAATATTAACCATGTTTATGAGGATCTTTGTCAAAATCCTCTAGCCCCTTAGGTGCATGCTATTCCCCTTCCTACTCATATCCCTAAACTACATAAGTTCAATGGGATGCAGAAATCCAATCCCATAAAGAATATTATGGCATTCATGATGACATGTATGGATTGGGAACATGATGAAGGCATGATGTTGAATCTCTTTTCTCATTCTCTATGAGTTGAAACTCTTGTCTATTTTCAAAAGCTACCACTCATTTCTCTCTCTAGTTGCTATCTCCTTTTGGATGACTTATTATAATATTTTGATATTTCCAAACCCTTTAACCTCAGAATATATTCACTCACCTCCATGGTACAATATAAGGGTGAGTCAAAATTTGATTATGTGTATCGATAGTGCTCAAATATTCATACATGTAGGACTAGGTTCTTGGATGACCAGCTTTATGATATGTTTATACGAACATTAAGGTAGGAGGTTCACCTTGAGGTCCTTAAGTGTGAACCTACCTCTTATGATGAAGTTTATAATAAGTATCTAAAGATAAAAGTGTTTGATGTGAATGTGGGAATGAAGCCTATTCATTCTCAAAAGTCATCTTCGTTGCATGATTACAACTATAATGCAACTAATTATGGTTTTATTGATTATGCTCCTAAGAATAAGGATAGTCACAAGGTGAATAATTTAAGAAAGAATTCAAATGAAAATAAGGATTGTAAATCAAGCATAACAAAGTAATGGATGGTGTTTCCTTATGACCATACCAAGTTTTGTAATTTATATCAAATGAGGGGGCACAATGATAACAATTATGCCACCTAGAAGTCTGGTGGGAAAGCCTTACCTTCATCACAAAGTGTTCTACTTGTAGAACCCAGACATAAGTTGAATGTTCTCAAGGAGCCTCTACCTAATCATGATAATGAGAAGAGGAAGAAGAAAAGGAATAAATCAAAGGCTAAGGCCCCACATTCCCTTTCTTGCTATTTTACCTCTTTTACCTCCTCTTCCTATGCTAACCTAATATAGAAAGCCAAGCATGAGATTAGAAAGGTTGTTTTTGCTATCAAAATAACCTATAATGGGTATAGGTGCCTTGTCAACATGTGCTCCAATCAAGCCACTAACCCTATTGGAGAAACTAGTGGTGTTAGGCCCCTATCCAACCCATGGGGGAAAAAAATCCTAAGGTCATATTTGACTTTAGGTGTAACATCCCTCCCTAGGATAAACAACATTCTTAATCCATCATAGAGGATTTGAAAGGCCTCTCAACTAGGACCTCCATTTAGGACCTTCTTTACCTTTGCCATGAGTAATGGGGCCTCATCTTTGATTAGCTTGGTTTCTCTCATGAGGCTCTTCTATGTGATGATGTTGTAGTATTGTTCAACTTTGATGCACATGAGCACCCTCATCCTCCCATATTATTTTTTGACCTATAATATTTTCGTAATGTTTTAGTTATTATAAATAGGGCTCATTTCCCTCTCTATATCAATAATTATATTGGTGATTGTCATGTTAAGCAATGAATCATTGATGAAGGAGTTGCATTGAATATCATGCCCCCTGTGTGTTCAAAGAGCTTGAGATTAATTAGAATAAGCTCTTTGATTCTTGCCATAACTATGTTGTTTTAAAAAATGACATAGTTACATTGATGGCAAATGTGAAGCTCTGGGTCAAATTTGGCCCCAAGATAGTCAAAATCAAGTTCTATGTGTTATACCTTGATATTTCATACAACATGATTCTTAGCTATCCTTGGATTGATACCATACAAGCCATTGTGTAAGCCATGTTTCTCATGGTGTATTGTGTTCATGAAGGTGAGGTTCACACTTTGGAGGTTTACCTATATCCTTGGGCATTGATCTACATAAAGATAAAGCCCTCAAGTGAGTCTTAGGATATCTACTTATGGGGGTCTATAGATTCTCGTACACCCCCTATTTTTAAATTTCATTTCTTTAAAGATGAATGTTTTAATCTAGCTAAGTACCATTCATTGTTCATTCCTTTAGAGTCTAGCACATATCAGCTGACTCCCTCTTCTAATCCATAATACTAGGCCAACCCATCTCTTTTCATAGATCTTTTTTAGGATGTTTCTTTGGATGGTGTGTTCCCCCTTATGTTGTAATTTTCCCATCAAAGTATAGGATCTCTCCATGCATCTCCCACTAAGACCATTAGAGTGGCCAAGTCTAATATCAAGTGTTATTTTATTAATTTTATGGTACACAATCTATTCAAGGAGAGAAAGGATTACACCAAGATCATGCAAGCCTACTATAAGTATCATTATCTCCTTGGTCACTTTGGTTTATATATTTCTCTCACAAATGGACCAAACCTAGGCCTTCCTATAGTGAATGTCATGATAGTTGAAATTGAAGTGTTAGATGAGTCTCTCCCTCATATGCCTAAGTGTTTCAAAGAAGGTTAAGTTATGGACATTGAAGGATCCATAGATATCAACCTTGGCACTTCAGCAAGGCCTAAGATCATCAAGATCAATGCTCACTTTGCTCTTGAGTAAAGGGATGTTTTGGTCACCTTATTTTACAAAATTTTAGACATATTCTCTTGGAAATACATTTATATGAAGGGCATGGATCCTAACATATTCATCCATAACCTTGTTATAGATAGTGGGAATTGGCTCATTTGGCAAAAGCAATGTCCCATGGCTCTTAAATTCTCCTAGTTTGTCAATGTAAAGATCAAAAAACTCATCCTAGTTGGATTTATCCAAGTTATTGACTACCCCTAATGGATTTCCAACATTGTTCCAATTCTCAAAAATAATGGGGCCATTTAGATTTTCATCAACTTTTGTGATCTTAATATGGCCTACCCAAAGGATAAATTGACAGACTAGATTATTGATTCTACCACTGGTTTAGAGATCATGTCCCTCATGGATAGTTTTTTTGGGTACAACAAAGTCTAGATTGCACCTAAATACCAACATAAGATGATGTTAAATACCCTATGGGTTACCTTCTACTATGCCATCATGCCTTTTGGTCTAAAGAATGTTGGGGCCACATATCATCATGCCATGACACATATTTTCCATGACCTTATCTATAAGATCATTAAGTGATATGTTAATGATCTCCTGAGTAAATACCATAAGTTATATGAGCATCTGTGAGACTTCAGAATCATCTTTGAGTGTCTCTAAAAGTATCACATTAGTCTTAACCGTAAGAGTCCATTTTTGGTATTCTATCTTGAAAACTTCTTAGCTTCCTCATCTCATAGAGGGGTATTGAAGTGGATCCTAAAAAGATCAAGGTGATCCTTGAGATGCCTCCCCCACCTAACCTCATCTAGTTCTAGTCCATCCTAAGAAGACTCAGCTTTCTTAGATGCTTCCTTGAGGAGTACGCTCACAAATCTATACCCCTCACACATCTCTTGTGTAAGGACACCATTCTTATGGTCTACTAAAGTCCAAGTGAATTTTCATGAATTTAATCACATGATTCATAGTCCTCCCATCTTAATAGAACCCATTATGGGGCATGATTTCATATTATATACCTCTATCACTAATCTTTCCATTAGGGGCATGTTGTGCCAAAAGGATGACACTGATAAGGATAACACTATTTACTACATCTCTCGCACACTGGTTGGCCTTAAACTTAACTATTCTCTTATTAAGAATTAATGCCTCTCTCTCATCTTCACTATGAATAAGTTATTACATTACATGTTGGGCCAAACTACCAATGTAATTATCCAATTCAATCCACTTCACTACTTGCTCAACAAGACACATCTTGTTGGTAAGATTGCAAGGTGAATAATTTTTCTTTAGGAGTTTTACCTATGCATAATTAACTAAAATTTCACCAATGGATTAGTTGTGGCTATTCAAGTCTTTGAGTTCCCACTACCCAAATCTAATGCATAGCTAGTTGATAATGCCTTTCCTAATGAGATGGTCTACTTAGTTGACTATATTGAGGTATCTGAGTGTGACTAGTATCAAGACATTGTTTTTTACCATGAAGACTAATCGTATCCCATCACTGAATCTTCATAAAAACTCTTTTATATATGTAAGCTCACTATTTTCTATGTCCTCATTGATGGCATCTTGTTCAGGAGGGGTCTTGATGGCATGTTGATATAATTCATTTCCTTTGAGGGCATCCCTATTATATTGGAGGAGTCTCATAGGAGCATTTTTGGTGGATACCTAGGAGGGCAAGCCACCACTCAACCTATCATCATGATGGTATACTACTAGCCCATTCTTATTAAATATGTAGTGTAGTATGATAAGAAGTCTAAGATGTGTCAAGTCTTAGGGGATCTTATCAATGCCATATCCGAACTCTTATACTCTATTTTTAACCCCTTAGCCTTTCTTGGTTTGGGATCTCAACTTCATTAGTGAGTTCAAACTTACCTCTTTCAATGTCCATCATTGGTTCATCACTATCACTATATATTTTATGAAGTAGGTTGAGGCTATGACTTTTAGTGGCATGTGTGGGAAGATCATCACCAAGTTCATCTTAAACCAACTTATTTTTAGGTTTGGTGTTCTTGTTATGATTATCGCCGACAATGGCCCAGACTTCCAAAGCCTCAAGATGCATGAGCTTGCTAAACATTTTGGGTTTAATCTCCATTTCTCCTTTACCCATTACCCCTAGGGAAATGGGTAAGTAGAGTCTTCAAATAAAACTTTTAAGATTATACTTCTCTATACCATTGCCTATTCCAAGATAAAATATCATCTCATTCTCTATCCTAACCTCTAGGCCTATCAAACTAGCTTTCAAATGGTCATGAGGGGAACCCCATACTCTCTTGTGTATATGTTTAAGGCTATTCCTCCCTTAGAGGTCTTAATCCCTTCATTATGGGTTAATAAATTTGGTTCTCTTTTTGATGAAGAATAATGTGTTGCTCACCTCGTTGAGCTTGAATAATTAGATGAGTGATTTTTGGACGCTCTTGAGTATAACCATGCTTACTAGCACCATCAATCCACCAATTCAAGAAATTGGTGCACCCTCATCAATTCAAGATAGGTGATACAATCCTTATTTTTGATAAGGAGCATTGTAATAAGGGAAAAATCACACACAAGTGGTTTGGCCCTTTTCTTATCACCACCTCTTTTGAAAATGGGGATATTCATCTCTTGACCCTTAAAGGAGAACCCTTCTGTAACCCAATCAATGGGTTTTTCCTCATGACATTTCATGTCTAAGGCTTGTGTGGCCCTCTAACAAAGTTACCTATTGTGATAATTGAAGCCTTTCCTCTCTTATATCACCATTACCTCCATACCACTAGTATATGTGTGTGTACATGGGTTTTTTATTAGTAGTTCTTGCTATTTTATCACATGTATCTAGTATTTTATATTAGATGAATCATACACATCACACACAAAATAATATTCACACATGTTCTAATAATGAGAAAATCATTGTATATATATTTCAAAAAACATGTTTTTCTCTATGTACATCACATAGATTGGTATTATCTTAGGCTCACAGACCCCAAAAACTATCATGGGCACAACTACATATTCATACGCCAATCAGCCTATCATTAGGTCATATATATGATAATCATACTCTAGGTGGATATCTCAATCTATATCTCTTAACCAATCAAGTTACAGTCTCCTCCATTCTAGCTAGCCAGTCCATCCTCACTCGAAGTACCTCAACTCTTCTATCTGAGCTTAGGATATCTTAGCTCATAGCTGATCAATATAAACCTCTACTCTCACTAGTCATGCCTTAGTATTTATTATAACCACCCTCTAGTTTTTTGTATATTATTTATGTCATGATTACTTGGCCTATAGCTATGGAATATTATGTCATGTCCTCACTAGCTCAAGTGAGGATCATGTACCCACCCAACAGAACTAAGTGTGTGACTTTGACCCCATTGGTATATGTAACACATGTTCCATTAGTGGTATCTCTACCATATCATGAAATAGTTTCCTAATTAGTAGGTCCATCTAAGGTCTAATCCATCTAGACTAGTCTCCTTCACACACACATAGAGCACATATTGGATCTCACTAAGGATGAGTACTAAGATGAAGTGATATATAGAAAATATACTTGTCTTACCTAGAAATGCTAATGGTCTTTATATCCCTCATACAGGTCATGATCCTCTTGGTGGTAGTGGTCCTTGTTATGGTGGCCTCTCTCCATCATTGCCCCACTAGCTCTACCTTAGTTGGTTGCTAATCTTAGCCCCAACTAACTTGGGATATGCCTGTCTCCTTCACCCCACAAAAGCCTATCTTATTATATGATGGTATGAACCTTATAAACCTCAGATCTCCTCCCATCCCAAGTAGGGCTCTTTTTAGGCATCCTCTAGCCACACTGTGGACCTATAGGGATCTTTGATGTAGCTAGATAATACATCTAGATCCAAGGTGGTTTATATGGTCCCTACCCTATCTTCAAACAATTCATCCCATGTCATTCCCTCCTCTAGTGTAGGGTATGCCTCAATTCCATATGGTGTCCTTGGCCATGTTAGTGGGAGCCTCTCATAAGCACAAGACATGAGTATGTTAGGCTATGTTAATCCACGCAAACCTATTCACCAGATGTGATCCATCTACTGGTATAATCCACCTAGGATATACTAAACCCAAGCATATCTCTGCCCTCCCTCTATGCATTTGATAACTCTTATCTATGAGAGTGGTAGTTGTCCTATACTTTGGATATAATAGAGCCTCTTGACCATAGTCCCTTCTATCACTATCTTGAGAGTGAGTACCCCTAGTTATAACTATGTGATCTACACTCCATAGTTATTCTACTATGGGTGACATCCCACCAAGTAGAGCTCTACTACTACTATGTCCTATACTAGTAGTAGCTTTATCTCTCTACCCATCAACTCTGCCTTGTAGAGTCGGTAGACATATTTAATGCTGAGGATAGCCTCTAGCGTAGGCCCTAGCTAGAACACATGCCTCTTGGGTACCAATTAAATCACCAATGTATTCATTAGGTTTCTAGAGTAATGCAGTGAGTGAACTTGTATTAGCCTTTAATGTATTACACTTTGTATGAGATCTTGGTTTGCGATAGGTAGAGCATCTACTTCCTCATCCAACCATTCTATAACTCTCTCCCAGTTGGTCACCTCACATGTCCCATCTCATTATTTTGTCCTCTCACCTATGAAGGTGCTCCCTCCTCTGGTATGCTAACTCTTCTACATGTTTTTACAAACAAGTAAACTAAAAAATGAATTAGTTTACTAGCTAAAAAGAGAGTAAGAGTAAGTTAAAAATACTATTTTTATCTAACTTATTTATCTCTCTTTGCTATTTTGACCCCTTATGGGACCTCTCAGGATCCACAAAGCTCCTTAGGGCCTATTTTGAGGCCTCCCTACCCTAGGCCATATCTTTTTGGGAAAATTCATGTCCGGGCTTAGCCAAGTTATGGCCTATGTTGGGATGCCCTAAGGAGCCCCAAAGCTCCTTCTTATTCACTCCATGATCCATGGTTTTATCTAATTTGTGGCTTGTGTAAAGGAAAATCATGGCTTAAGACACACATTTCCTTCACTAAATTTGTGGCCTAGGTCATGGTCTAGTTATAACATGCCCAAGAGTGCCAAAATAAAGTCAAATGATAAAATATGGCTTGTTTTAGGTCTTTTAGTAGATTGGGGTTAGTATATATGCCTCATTCTCATTCATTTGAGCCTCTTATCTCCTCTCTCCACACTCTTTCTTCATTTTTATTCCCTCTATTGAATTTCATGCCTTCTTGAATATCTCTTGATTCATTCTTGGCACTCCTAAGCTTGATTGGTGATAGAATATCCCATATGATACTACACACTTGATTGGAGACTCCATTCCTGCTCTTAGTTGTTCGTACTTCTTGCCTATGTTGGGATGCCCTAAGGAGAGCCCCAAATCTCCTTATTATTCACTCCATGATCCATGGTTTTATCTAATTTGTGGCTTGTGTAAAGGAAAATCATGGCTTAAGCCACAAATTTCCTTCACTAAATTTGTGGTCTAGGTCGTGGTCTAGTTAGAACATGCCCAAGAGTGCCAAAATAAAGTCAAATGATAAAATATGGCTTGTTTTAGGTCTTTTAGTAGATTGGGGTTAGTATATATGCCTCATTCTGATTCATTTGAGCCTCTTATCTCCTCTCTCCACACTATTTATTCATTCTTAGTCCCTCTATTGACTTTCATGCCTTCTTGAATCTCTCTTGATTCATTCTTGGCACTCCTAAGCTTGATTGGTGATAGAATATCCCATATGATACTACACACTTGATTGGAGACTCCATTCCTACTCTTAGTTGTTCCTACTTCTTTGCATCCTATTAATAAGCTTCTAAAATTAGTATTGCACTTGATTTATGCACTTGTTTGGAGATCTTACACCATTTCAAGTTCTCACTTCACCTCCTCCTTTATTCTTAGCTTTTGTTTTGGATTTCAACTTGCACATAGATTGGTATTCCTCTTACATTGCTTCTTATCTTAGATTATTAGTTGGTAGAACATCTAAAATTTATCTTTGAGCTTTATCTAAGGGAAATTTTCTATGAAAAGTGAAAATCCATTTCCTTTTGTAGTGTATATGCTAGGGTTTAAATTGTTTTAGTGAAATAGTTGTTTTGTATATTGCTTAGGGTAGTTTATAAAGTTTATTACATTTGTATATGGTTAAAGAGTACTTTAATTACTCAAAATATTCCTTTATTACATATCATTGATATTTTTAGAACCATTCCTCTTTGCATAGTAGATATATACATGCTCAAGACAAACTAGAAAACTTGCTTAAACATTCTCTCTCTTGCTAAACTAGAATATTACATTCTTATAAAATAATAATATTGATTTGGAAAGATAGCTCAAATATATAATAGGCATGTTCTTGAACCCTTTATTTACAACTTATTTATTTCTTAAAACATCTTTCATTTGGCCTCAAAGTGCCTTAGCTATTATATTTGCATTTTAGTTGTTATCTCTCCCCATTTGGTATTGTTGTTTTTTCTTTGTTTATGAAATCAATAGTATAGTCTTAGCTACTTGATTTAATATGATTGTACCCTATAGAGTTAATATTTAATTTAATTATTTGTGTGCCTATTTTTTCTATCTCTAACTTGGTTTACAAGTATTTCTATAGTTTGGTGCAAGCTGACAAACTAGATAGCCACTATAGATCTCATGTAGCCCATAGAACCCATAAGCCTTCCAGCCTCTTAGTGGTTTACTTTAGCACTGTAAAAAACACTGGTGGTTCCTTTCATATTATCATAGATACACATTGGATTACTAAAAATTATATGGGTTAGTGTCATATCACACCTTATAAATATCACCCATGCTAAACATTTAACACATTGACATGCATATGAAGATATAGACCTTGTGCGATGGGATGAAGTATAGCCAAGAAAGATATTATAAGATGGGAAATTTTAAGATCATATCCTTCACCCTAAATATAATAAGAGGTAATATTATAGGAAGCCAACTACATCCTAGGGAAGAATTCTGATTTAGTCATATCATTGGCACTTATTATTAATAGGATATACAATGCAAAATTATATCCTCATAAATTTTAAACAAGAAAATCTATGCAAAATGAAATAAATAAATTTAATAATAAATAAAACCATGCACTAATAGAGACACTAATATAACATAGTTCACCTAATGGGCTACATCCATCAGAGAAATTTGCTCAACCTTTTATTACCAAAAATAATAGGGAGAATTACCTATGACAACACCCTATCACACCTCTCTCTTTTCTCTAATCTCCTTTCTTTAATGCACTTTTGTAATATAAAACCAAGATTACAACCATAGATTTAAACTAAGCTTCCATGGGATTTCAACCAAGATTGTAACCAAATATTTCACTAGTCTTCACCTCTCATTGCATCTTTGTAAGATAACAACCAAGATTACACCCAAGATTATAACCAAGCTTGACACAAGCTCTATACCAATCTTGAAACAAAGACTTAACCATTCTTTGCCATTCCTTTCACTTTTTTAAGATAAAAACCAAGCTTACTCCCAAGCTCTAAACAAAGATTGATAAAAGCTCTCTACCAAGATTTCACATAAAGACTTTACAAGTATTCACACCTTACATCTTTGTAAGCTAACAACCAAGCTTACCACAAGATTTCATACATAGACTTCACAAGTATTCAAGGCCTTTCCAATGATTACAAAGAGTTTATAATGAATGCAAAAATTAATTCCTTTTATTATTACTAAATATAATGAGAGAGTTATGATTTTATATAATTTACATGAGAGAGGAACAGATAAAATTCATCATACTCCATGTGGGAGCACTATTGATCCATAGTGCTTTGTTTTTATATTTTGAAAGGGTCAAAAAATTAGATTATCTACTTTAGACATGATTGTATCCACCTCCATGTGACTCCAAATATTTCTCCCCACTCCACATGTGATTCCAATCATTAATATTGATCTTATCTTCTTCTACCCATGTGCACACAAAAGTCCAAAAGGTGTTGCAATCACCTTTTGAATTTCATCACACATGAATCATGGAGCCTCCTTATAAATTTTACCCATACCAACTGTTGTCATTAATTCCACAAGATAAACACATGTGACTTACCAAGTTTAAAACCCATGTGCCTTAGTGTAGTGCTACACTCCACTCATATCACATCAACTTTATCACATCACAAACCTTCCATGGGCCATGCCACATCACTTACTTTCCATATCACTTGCATGACACATCAATTGAATACCACATCAATTTAATTCCACATCATCCATATGCCACATCATGTACATGTTGCATTACATTCATGCCACATCACCATGAATTATGACTATGAATAGTGTTCATGAATAGTGATTGTGAATAGTGAGTTCACACCTAAAAATATACCACTTAAAGTCAATATAAACAAGATTTATCACACCTAAGTATTATTCCATATAGCTACCATCCATGCCCACTACTACCATATCACACTAAGCCCAATAGAAGTTATTTTTCACTACTAAAACTTTTCTACCTTGACCATATTTGTCAACATCTACTCCTCCATAGTATATTACAACACCCGAAATGACTGTCCACTTCACCAAAGACAAATCCTCCATTATAGTATTCTACCATGAATGATCACTACTCCACTACTTGGGGAATATCTATTATAGTACACACCATGGCATATATGAGGTTTCCTACTCTTGATGAATACAATGGATGAGACAAACATGTATTATCCTCATAGGAACTACTCAAAATATAACTTATAACCTATAAGAAGTGGGGTACTAGCTAGATTGGCATTCTACACATTGAACCATTATAAAATATTCTCAACATATCTTCTATAATAACTAGATCTTTCTTGATTTCCCATCCATGTGCATCTTGATCCTTGGTTTGTTTCTACCACCTTCATATCGGCTATCCTATCTAATTGATCCATCAAATCATTAATATTCATCATGTTGGGTCCTACAACCAACATGTCATCAATCTATAACAATAAAATCTACTAAAACCTTGGCTCTTAATGAAGGTATTAATAATTACTGTACACTATCTACATGTTTGCTTCAACCCATATTGTCTTTAATCTACAAACCAATACCTATTCGTCTCATCCTCATATCCCCTTGACTAATCCATTTATTCTCAAGAGATCACCATGTAAGAATGATGCTTTCACATCTAATTGATTTATCAATATAATATGAACAAAAATAAGTTCAAGTAACACTCTTTATAGCATATAGTAATAGGAGAGAATAAATATTTGAAATCTATACATAACTTCATAACATAGATTTTACCTACCCACCATGATCAACATGGAACCTATCAATAGTTATAAGGAAGTCATCATGCTTCTCAATGCACCACTGCACCTGCCAATTTTTTGAGCCTGAAATTAGGATGCATCCTACTCTATTGCATGTCCAAACACGTGAACTTTTCCTTTCATGGAACCTCAAGTCTCACTTATTCTTCTCCATCCATCCTAAACTAGTTTAATAGGTACAATTTTAGGTTTATTTATACCTCCTCCTTTCTATGTAATTTTCAACATCTCAACTAACACATTATGGTAGTAGGATACAAACTCTTATACCTCTTCACTAATCAATAAACACAATAAGGTGAATGCCTTGCCATCACCCTCCATCTTCACTAATGGAGATCAGCTTGATCCTTAAGCTATGTATTTGCTTCTACATCAGGAACACTATGTTGGTGTCGATCCATCTAATAAATCTTATTTAACTTATCCTCCATTCTCCATATGAATATTCCATAGAGATAAATACATTCAATAATTTTTTTTCCATTTATATCTTTGTATCTCCTCTTGTATCTCTAGCTTTCAAAAAATAACCTTACAACAAAAAACACACAAACAAGAGTTTATCAAAGGCCCCATGGCTCTGATACTAATTGATAGGATATATAATGCATAATTATATCCTCATAAATTAAAAAAATATATAATCTATTTAAAATGGAAATAAATAAATTTCACAATAAATCAAACCATGCATAAAAAGAGACACTGACATAACGTGGTTCACCTAATAGGCTACATCCACTAGAGAAATTTACTTAAAATTTTATTACTAGTAGAAACAGAGAGAATTACCTATGACAACACCTTATCACACCTCTCTCTCCTTTCTCTCCTATAATTTCTTTTATGCACTTTGTAAAGCTACAACTAAGATTATAACCAAATATTTAAACCAACCTTCCATAATATTACGACCAAGATTACACACAAACTTTAAACCAAGCTTGTAACTAAATAATTCACTAGTATTCACCTCTCCTTGAATATTTGTAGGCTAAAAAATAAGCTTACAACCAATATTGACACAATATCTCTACCAATATTGCAACAAAGACTTAACAAGTCTTCACCACTCCTTGCACTTTCTTAAGCTAACAACTAAGCTTACTCTCAAGCTCTCAACCAATATTGACACAAGCTCTCTACCAAGATTGTATATAAATAATTCATAAGTATTCAAACCTTTCACCTTTGTAAGCTAACAACCAAGCTTACTATAAGATTTCAACCAAGCTTGCATACATAGACTTCATAAATCTTCAAGGCCTTTACAAGGCTTACAAAGAGTATAGAATTAATGCAATAATTCATTCTTTTTATTCTTACCAAATACAAAGGTGTATATATATATATATATATATATATATATATATATATATATATATATATATATATATATATATATATATAAGGGATGGAGAAACTAAGAGGAAGGGAGAAAATTTTCCATACTATATGTGGGAGCACTATTGATCCATAGTGATTTATTTGTCTTTTTCAAGAGATAGGATCCAACCTCTAAGCTAAAATAAGTAAATCTTCCTCCAATGATAACATAAATAACATCCAATTCTTAACACCAAATCATAAACAAAGCTAAGAACATAAGAATCTAGGCTTCAACCTTAAGAATAACCATTATTACAACAAAACATGCAATGCTTACACACAAAGCATCTAGGTGAGCCGAGGTTACATAACCTTCCAGAATCTAACCTCTTATCATGAAATCTCAAGATTGAAAGATCCAAGAGTGATACATACAAGGATTAACCATGCTTACCACCAAAGTATACAATGTTTACACACAAATCATCCAAGGAGAGATCGAAGCTTCAACCTTCAAACATTCAAGCCCAAGTTTGCATGGATCCACAAAGGGATTATAATGAGGATACAAATACAAATGAGAAAATATGATTATATAAAATTATAATGAGATAATAGAGAGGGAGAAATAAACTCATGGGTATAAAAAAAATATGTCACACTTTAGTGGGTATACAATGATCAACAATAAAGTTTATCTTCATATCCCAAGGGTCAAAAAAGTAGATCCACTACTTTAGACAAGATCATAGACACCTCTATGTGACTCCAAATATTTCACCCCACTCCACATGTGAGGCTAATAAAAAAAAGTGATATTATTGTCTTATTCTTCCCCTATGCACACAAAAGCACAAAATGTGTTGCAATCACCTTATGAATTTCACCACACATGAATCATAGAGCCTCTTTATAAATTCACCCCATACTAACCCTTGTATTTATTCCACAAGAAAAACACATGTGAATTAACAAGGACAAAACCCATGTGCCTTGATAGAGTGCTAAGCCCCACTCCTCTCACATCAACTTCATCACATCAAAGACCATCCATGAGCCATGCCATATCACCTACCTACCAAATCACCTAGATTATACATCACCTAAATACCACATAAATTTCATGTTGTATCATCATGAATAGTGATTGTCAATAGTGTTCATGAATAGTGACTTCACCTCCAACAACTATGAGTAGACTTAAGGATGAAAGTAGAATATTTAATGGATTAATGAATTCCAAAGAATAAATACAAGTACCAAATTTCCCTCAATTAAGGTTCTCTTGAACCATACTTTACCTATTTAGATGCTAATAAAAAGAGGAGGGTTTTCACATGAATAAGGATCTTGTCAAGGATCATAGATTTGATGGGAAAATCAAAAGACAGATCCATATCCATTGTGTGATCGACATGGATAGAAATGTTTTAAAATTGATAAGTTATACTTTCCTCAAACTTAGGAAAAGTTTATTATTTCCAAAAAGGTGGTGGTCAAGGGATATTCATGTCATATAAAAGTTTCATAAGGTGATTTTGGTGTCTTGATGAAGTATACATATGATCAATAAAAGGAATTTGAGAGGGAAGTCTATAAATATCCTATATGGGATCTAACCAATTAATTATAATATAATATGGATAGGACTATAATTGAAAAACATAATTCTTCAAATGATTAAGTCTGACTAAGAATAAGAATCTATTTTTTCTTAATTTGGAGATAATGTAGATAGACTTGGGATTTTTACATTAGTATAAGTACGTCAGTATGAATGTATTGGGTCTACTAATTTTGTTGGAGATGTAATAGAATATATCAAACCTACCAATTTAATAGGGATAAAAATATACTTTATCAAGTTTGCTAATACAAATGGAAATAGAATGTATAGTGTCTATCACTATAGTAGGGATAATAAATGATTTATTGGGGATAAAATTATAGTATGGAAAGAAATAGTTTATATCAAGCCTATTAATATAACAAAAATATAAAAATATCAATCTTGTAGATATAGTAGGAAAAATAAACAAGTAAAAAATATTGTATTAATCCTATTAATATAGTTGAATCAACATGAAATTGTATTAGGTTTGTGGATACAGTTTCAAACATAATAAACCCTATCATTTTGGATAATACAATTAGATTTCATGGGTTTATGGAAGTTAATATTTCAATATATTTAATAGCTAAGAATTAATCTAGATGATAAGCATGAATAATTTTGTAAGTGCAAACACATAAATTTAGTCATAGTAACTTGACAGTGCCAATTATTGACATAATCATAACCACATAACTTGTGTAAAAACAAGACTCTTATTGTTTATTACTCTAATCCATTTGTCTATATATAGATTAAAACCTTTGTTTTCTATCACTTTTGCACATAAATTTCAATGTTAAATGCTCAAGATATCTAAAAGTACCTTTAAACTATTGCCTATAAAGGAAATATGTCTCTGACCTTCCTAGACAAGTTTTATCTAATTAGACAATGGTGTATTTCACCTCTATCCACTTGGTTTGGCTGAATCCTCTACCAAATAGTGGCTAGTTTCAAAATTTAAAATCAAAATCTTAAGACTTCCCACATATTTCATAAGTTTGGATAAAATCAATTTTAAAAAGCTTCACCTATAAATACATGTCAAGAGTTATTCATTACACCCACTTGCTATTGAATTGGTAAAATAGTTTACACATCCAATCACTGAATAAATCTACCCTATTATACCTATATTATACATTATTAAAAAATGAGTAGTCATAATCCAAGTCTATAGGTCTATAAAATAAGTTAAGATCTATCATTATCAAGTATCAAAAGCATGTTCTAGATGCATAAATTCACTTTAGGTGGGGACAATTACACAGGCTTGACTTCCATAAGACTCATCATCAGTTCATATGCATCATTTCTTAAGTGTGATATCTTAGGTTTATCATCATACATAAGAGCAATAGGCACAATGATCAGTTCATATGCATAGTCAATGTGGACAAGTACGTAGTCAATAGATTGGGGTACACTTCAATTCTATCCTAATATAGTGGACATGTCTATAAATATATTCTACTTATGATTTGTCACTTCTATATTATTTATTTAATTGGATTTTTATCTACTATATATTATAGTCAACTAGGAAATGTCTACAATCAACATATAAGAGTACATTGCATTGCCATCCACTTGTAGTAGACCTATCCAATTTTTATTCCTATTCTTGACTCTAATATTGAGTGTGTATAATCATCTCCTATTTTTATTTTCATAATAAAATAGTCTAAAAAATCAACAAATATCATTGTGTAGGTTAAGTAATCTCTTATTTATATTTTTTGAAAATAGTATCTTTCCATATTTAGCAATGTGTCAAAATTAGAATAGTTGAATATTATATATCTTTAACATTCTGATATTTCCATTTTTACACCTATATATACATAATAAACCCTTGTTTATCCAGTTATTATTTTATAAAAAATAGGGTAAAAAAATAATATGGATGAGGTATGGTTGACCTAAGAGGTTGAGAATCAATGAATGATAGAACATGCTCCATGTTGTTCATGTTAACCAAGTTTTTCTCATTGTTAGAAGAGTTAGGATTAATTAAGTTTTCTACAACAGTAGTGGCTAGTTTTTTATTTGAAGAATTTTGAAGTTGATCATTATTTTATTTATTTTGAGAATGTTTGAGAAGATAATTTATATAAATTTAACATTGATTAATAGCTTGATTAAGTGAATCATGATTGAGTTTACTCTAGTTAATGTTAGTAGACTTGTCATAGACTTGGTGGAATTATTTTTTCATGGCATCATGATCAAAGTTAAAACCAAGGAATAAATCTTATGCTATGATTTTAATTTATTTAAAATTATAATATAGTGATCCCAATTAGTATGATACCAAAAAACACTTAGGATCATACCATTGGGTTTTAGGTTATTAGGCATCAAAGTATATAATTAAAGGTTTAGGAAGGCATCTTCTAAGATCTTAAATACTTAGAGGATGATGAGAATCATCATTTGGCTTATTTTAATGAGGGGGAGGAGAATGGAAGGTAATCCACACTATGATTTGGGAGAGAGTCACTTTTTTAGAGCTTCCTATCATGATTACATTATAGATTTATTTAAGTTGGCAAGGATCAATTTGTCTTTGGAAATTATCTTGTATTTTATCTTGTTTAAAGGCTTCATATAAAGAATTAGGAGTGAAGGACCTAAGAATGAATTGATATATAACATTTAAAGTAGTGGTGAATAGGTGGACAAAGCTTGATAAGTTGTTTTTAGGTAAATAATTGGATTAGAATTATTGGACCAATGCATTAACAAAGTCTTCTAAACTAGTAATAGAGTTATAATTATGTTGATTGTACCATTATAAAGCATCATCCTTTAGGGTTTTAACTAATATTTTGGTAGTGGTAAAGGTGTTAAGATTAATATAATAATTGTAAAGGTTACATAAGTATTTTATATGTAAAGTGGGATCAATGGATCCATTATAATATATATTAGGAATAATCCCATTGATGTCAATGTCTACAATCTGAGGCGCTAAGGACTCATTTTGAATATGATTGATGAATTTATTGTGAAGAGGATGCTTTAAATTGAGGTTATAAAGATGATATCTAAGGGGTGGGTGTAGACACTAAAATTTAATCAATAAATTATTGATAATGATTGTCCTTGACATCTTTTTCTTTCTTAGTCAATTCTCCATTATAAAAACCCACAATCTCTAAGAAAGCCTTCAAAGTCTAGTAATTATTGTGCATATCTCCTATACTTCCCTATTTTGTCTCTATTCATCCCTATTAAAAATATACTTAATTATAAATTTATCTTCTAAGTCCTCTATTTATATTCGATAAGAGCACATTAGGTAGATAAGGGCACATTGTAGCCTTGTCCATAACACTCCAATGGTTATATTTTCAAAATGACACACTTCATAACAAATTTCTCATGAAAACCAATGGTTCAGTTATAGGAAATATTGGAAATATTATCCTATAAAAGTACATCTCGGGTCACACTTGAAACTAAATATCTCTCATTGATAAAAACATCTCTTTTATGATTTCAAAAGCATCTTTCTTCTAAGTAAAGATTTTTATTAAAATTTTGTTGTAGTAACACAATCCTTGGTCAAGTCTAACATTATTTTATTATAGGTAAAGGGCATCATTTTTCATGCATTCTAATAAAAAAAATTATAGTTTCATTCACATGATATTATATAAGGGGAGAAATACATCAGCTTGAGACCTTTGGGATATGTACGTGACATTTAGTCAATAAGAGGTTTTCTATGAATAGCTTGGCCATTCCCACATCTCCCATTTTTTACCCTATTTTACATTTGATATATTTTGTGTGATTATGTAGGACTAGTGCATTGATTTAACAAGTCTAAAATACATCAAATCAATTTTTTCACATAAATATATTACCTACAGATAGACATGAACACTCCCAAATTTTTATATCCATTGCAAAATCTACCCAAAAAAAGCTATAGTAGTAGATAACAACAACTGCAACCTTGTCTACCTTTTGTAGCCTTATCCTAGTATAAAATGAAATATTATTTTATGATACATCTACATCTACAAGTTATTTAAAGGAATAAAAAATCATTAAAATTTGTTATGGGCTAAATTAATTTGTTTACAAACATAATTATCTAACCCTAGCCTTAGTTTTTTATTTTTAATAATTTACAACTTATATTAATTCTATATATCTTTGTATTTACTATATTATGTATTATTTACCTTCCTATATCATATTTAAATAGTTTAAATTTAAAATTAGAATTAATTGTAATTTATAATTAATTATAGTGTAAATATTTTGGTGAACACAATGTAGACACTAAAATTTAATCAATAAATGATTGGAAATGCTTGTCCTTGACATGTTTACCTTGCTTGGTCAATTAACCATTATGATAACCCAAATGCATAATAAACCATTCATTATATAAAAATTAATATGCATGTCTCTTAGACTTCCCTATTCCATTGTTATAGTTTATTTGGGGTTTTAATTCAACATTCAGGGAGTCAGATGCTTATATGATTGTCCAAGTCAGTCCTAGACTCATTAAAACTAGGAGAAAACTTAGTATATTCCCATAGCACTCAAAATTTATCACTCTACTATGCTATCATCAATTCACACAAGGTGAAATCATTATGCACTCACCTGAAGCACAATAGAGAAAGAATTGGGGCCCATGTTGGGCTAGTTATGCCATGGCATAACTCATTACTTATAAGACTTGATCATTTCAAGTAGGGCTTTGGTGGGTTAACTGGTGCAAGCTTTCTTGGGATAAGACTGATGACTTATAGGTGCAATCCTATTTGGGGAACTCATTCTGGCCATTAGGGTGCAAGTCTTTATCAACTTAGTTCTATAACCAGAAGGGCACAAGCTTTTTTGTTACCAAACTTATTTTCATTCAGTTATTTCGAGGGGTCAAGGGGATGCTTTCACTTGAAGGATCATTATGGACTCATGCATCTAAGTAGGGTACAAAATTTTAAGCATATGAACTTACCTACACTTAGGCTATTTCAAAAAATATGTTGATGTCTTATATTACATAGGGACACCATTAATGACTCAGACCAAAAAATTTATGGTAACCTAATCATTCATATATTGAAATTACACTATTGTAACTATTGAATTTAATTCACATTCAAAGAACATTACTATAAACACATAAACCAGATCAAAATCAATTAGGTGTAATACCATTCTTCATTAAATAAGTCCCAATAAACATAGTACATGACAAGTGAAGTAGATTAAATGTTTATCTAAAGATATTAATAGCCTAAAGGCTCACAGATAAGCTTGGTCACTATAATGTGGATCCTTAACAGAATTTATGCTAATCCTAAATTTTAATGGAGGTCAAATCACTATAGCTAAGACCAATTATACATGGATTTACTACATCAAATCATGTCTCTTTTTCCCATTAGTTTGAGCTCAGATTTGTAGCATGAAACAAAATCTTCTACCAGGTTAGAGTTACACATGTCAGGTGCTAAGCTAGAGCTTTTTATAATCATTCTACTACATCCATTACCTTTACCCATCACTCTATCATTAACATGTGTAGCCACTCCTAGAAGATGCCCCAAGACATCATGGAATTAGTTAGCCACCTTGTAGTTAGTATATGTGTTTGTTGATTCCTCAAGAAATCATACCAATTGATTGCATTGAGTCAAGATGTTTTTCAAGTTGGCATAGACCCACATTTAACAAAAATAGGGGCCCAAAATTATCCCATAAAAAATTACTAGTCCACCCTCAAACTAGTATTTCAAATATTTTAGCATGCATAAATTAGGTGTGCTCTCTTTTAGCTCGGTGTTGAAGTCCTTAAAACCATTAATATTAAGCTTGAGTTCCTTAGTGATGTTATCTATCTTTATCGAGGTGACATTGAGGATGACAAAATTTTTATTTTCTTATTTCCTCCTGAAGGCCTTGATATTTTCCTTATATTTTGTCATTCCTCTTTCCAAGATTTCCCCTTGTTCATAGGCCTTAGTATATAAGGTACATAAGAGTGATTCCAATTTTTGTTCCTAGTCTTTGATTTAGATGCTTAATGAATTGACCTTCCCCATTATCTAAGTACGCTCTAACATTCTTATAGTGTATAACTGCACCATCAAATCCTTCTTCTCCCCCTTTGCCTACTTGAGGCATGAATCTATGATTGATGCCTAGTTAGATAAGCTTCATAAGATGACATCGACTACATCTGTGCCCACTTGAAGTTTGGCAAAGAGTTATTTTACCTCTTTGAGCTTTGTAGATAGCTCTATTTTTAGTGTGGCACATGGTTCCTCCTATTCTTATTTCACCAAATCTACCTTCAACCTTGGGAAGATCCACTCCACTAACATTCATAATTTATCAACCTCCAAGAGGTTTAATGTATCAACACCATATGAGAGGGATGGCTTGGATATTTCTATGCACTTATCTAGTTTCTAAAACTTTAACTTTATAGCCCGTGCTTCCTCTTATGCATCTTGTGCAATTTTCTTCCATTTATTTTCCCTAACATCATTAATGATGTTTTTCTACATGAATCATTGGCCATATAGATGAGTGCATTGGTAGACCTGATTGGGTTCATGGCATAGATATTTAGGATAAATAAGTCTTACCTCTCCTCAAGTCTATCCATGCTCAAAATAGCTTTTTGAGGCACCTCAAAGTGAGGCTTTTCCATGTAGCTATCGAATGTAAATGAAAGTTGTTTTCACATCCTATCTATGGTAGATCTAAGGGGCATGTATTCAAACATGTATAAGACTTCTTCTATTTACCCATTTTACATCTTTTCCCTAAATCTCAATTATGTGCCTTCTTCTTCGATGATGGGTAGCTCCATGTGTTTTTCTTCATTAGTGTTATAACTTTCTTTGGTTCTTTCTTATAAGGTTTCTATAGACACCAAAAATATACAAACTATGATTCCAAGTGTTTAAATACAACTTGATATCCTTAGGCCCCCCTTGGGACCAATCTAAACCTTTGAACCTTAACTAAAACTAACGCACAGTTTGTTTGATTGAACTAGCTTAACCCTAGATTCTACCTATTTTAACCCTTCATTCTCACTTTTCTATGGCTAGGTTGATCAACAATGATCACCTTGACCATTAATGGTTAGTGTACACCTCCTTAACCACTAACATGAAAAATCATCCAACTTACTTTTCTAAAAATAAGATGTCCTCATCCACGTGCAATCCATTACATGAGTGAGTTATAATTAGAAAGCCCAATTCACATCTTGTTGCAACTCTCTTTCCTTACCTATAATATGAAAGGAGTAGGGAGGTGGAAATCATGTAAAAAATATGTAATTATTAACAAGATATTGTGCATCTATAATCCTCTTTTTTGTAGGTCAATCATCATCAATGATCCAACTAACCAGTTACCACATCAAAGAGCCAACTCACCACCATAGCTCTACCAAAGCACCAAGCACTATTAATTTGTCATAATCATGCCAAAATCTATAAATAAGTTAACCACCTCAATCATTTACCTAATCCACCTTCTACAAGATAAGTATTTGATTTCCAATATTCAATTACTTTATTTTTTTTCACACTTAGCCCAACACCTATCCAAATCTTAGAATATCACTTTGAGATCTTTTCAATCAATTTGTTATCAACCCAAATATACACACATTAACTTTCAATGGTTGTCTCAACCATAAATGGTCTGTCCAACCATCAATGGTCAGCTTGACCACCAATGGTCATTGTGGTAGTAAATTTTAGAAATCTATTTTCACCCTTCTACCCCCAACCAAACCTGATTTTTTGTGTCCCTAATTGTTCACAGATCCCTTTCTAATTTTTTAAAGCATACCCCAATCACCTAGCACTAGTATTAATTAGCTTAATCATTATTTTAAAAATTTATAGTCTATTTATTAAGCAATCATTCTTGTGTTCAATTTTAGTACTCTTTTAATTATTAATGTAAGTAATTTATATTCTATTTTATAAACTTGATTGCTTAAAATGTGTGGATTGACAGCCTTTAAGAAATCTCTTATTTCTAGGATCTAGCTATCGCTAGGCAATCCACTCAACTATTTATTGAATAAACAAATTTGATTTAGTGTTGTCTTATTTGCAGGCCATCCTCCCAAGACAAAGAGGAGTTATTAATAATCATCTAATTAAATGCGTACACAATTAAATAGGTTTTTCAACCATACCTATTCTTAGTTTTTTCTTTTCCCTTTTCCAATAATAAGTAGAAATTTACTAAAATATTCTAGCATGCCCAGTGGGACCCTTGTGTCTCTACTTGGGTTATTGTTTTCTTACATTATCTCTATTCTATTGTCATTAGTGAAATCACAATTTTATTTTGGGATTAAAATTAAGTGCATACATTAACTTCTTGAATGTTTGGTTCACATAACATAACTTAAAAGTAAAGTAATATATCATAGCTTCATTCTTTGTTGCACACACTCAACCAAACCACTTTCATCAATTAAACACCAAATAAACTTGAGACAAAGATTGACTAGGTTTACATCACCTATTGGTAACCTTACCCTTTCCCAACAATCCTACTTGGAGGTCATTACCAAGGGGAGAACCAACTTAGGTTTTTGGTTGAGTATAATCTTTAGATATCAATATATATTAGCTAGGCACCTGACACTCTTATCACTATGGTGTGTGAAGTGAGGGGATACCCACCAATACCAAGCCACATATTGATTCCAATATTGATTTATTTTCAGCACCTAAACACAACCTAAAATAAACCTTAGATTTCCTTCTAGTACCCACTCTACAAGCCAACTTCAGTCACACAACTTCTTAAGGTATAAGCCAAAAGTGAGATTAATTAAAACTCTAGGGCTTAACATATATTTTAGAGTGTGATTTTATTTATTTGATAATTTTATTGTCTTATCTTTGTTTGAGTAGTGAGGTTATTTTTGATTTCTATCTCCCCTATCTCATATGGTTCTCATTCACCAACAGTGAAGAGACCTTACAAAACAAAACCCATCACCAAGCCAACCTACCTCTTCTACCTATTCATCTATGGACTACATTTTTGAATAGGTAGAATCTCTTTACCCCTCAAGAAGTCCTAATTTACCTTAGGAGGTTCCTTAAAGAGATCCAAATTCTATCACTTTCCTAGATAATAATCCCATATCCTTACATCACTATCTTACCACCATGTCTTATCGTACCTTGGTTTCATCCCCACCCATAGATCTGCCTTATGGCATGCCTCTCCACCTCATAAGGAGTACCTCTATTTCTACATTTTCTACCCAAACATTGACTACCCAAGCTTCTTCATCAACCAACAACCCCTTCAAGGATACCATAGAGAACCAACCAACCCAAACTACCATTGCCTTTATACCTTGTACTCCTACCAACCACTCCTTCATAGTAAGAGTGCTTACATATAACACTACCAACCCTCCTTTAGTACCCCCAATCCATTAACCACTATTTTGATTCAAATATCTATGGTGTCCATACCCTCTACCTTATCATTTATTAGTACAAGGGTCACCACCCTTCCCTCGATCACCAACCCAACTACTTCCCCTATCTAATAAGCACCTCTTATACCAAAATTTGGTTACATACCTAACCTATATGGTAATATATCCCTACCTACTACAAAACCATTTAAATCTACCTATTCTTATGTATCCTCCACCCAACCATTGGAATCCACCTAGCGATATGTGGCAGCCTCCCAACCTTCTACCCACTATCAATATGTCTCCCAACCACCATTATTGTATGCATCTTATAACCTTCCAAGTGCACAACCCCAAGCAGACCTAATGAAGATGATTATATATAAGATGACAACCTTGGAGTCATCTATTTTAGGTGATCACAACATCTTGTCATATGACCAAATTTGTAGTAAGACCATCCATCCATCCATACTTATTAGGCCATATCCTCCCTAATGGGAACTTCCCAAGTTCTCTAAATTTCAAAGTAAGGAGAATCCCCAATATCACCTTAGGGAATTTAGGAATGCTTATTATCTCATGACCTATGGTGATACCCTCCTTCTTCACACCTTCCCCATATCCCTAGCTAGTCTGACATTGGATTGGTATAGTGCCATACCTAGGCACTCCATTTTTTCTTTCACCCAACTAGCTCAAACCTTTTTAGACCACTTTTTGATCAATATATCTAAGAAAGTTTCTATCACTAACCTATACTCTATTTTATAGTTTGAGGATGAATCCATTATTGATTTTGTATCCTATTAGAGAAGCTTTATTAACCAACTTTCCTTCTCCCTACCTCAACCAAAACTCATAGAGCTCTTTGCTCAGTCATGTGCTAAGCATATCTCCTCTACTCTACATGTTTAAAGATTTTAAACATTTGATGAAGCTTAACCATGACACATAAGTTAGATAACATATCCATTTATGAAGGAAATCTAAAGCTCAAAAACAAGAACTCAACCTACAAAACCAATAAGAAATCTTCCTCCAAATCAAGCAACCAATCCAATACCATTACCAAGAGCAAGGGAACTACAAATGTGATTGTCATTAAAGCCACTCCTCTACCTTCCATCAACTAATAAAAATACTCTAGTTCCTTAAATAAAAACATGAAGAACCATAACTAGAAACATTAGAAGCAATTCACCCCACTTGGAGAATCTTATGATTCCATCTTGGAGAAGTTATTGAAATACAACATCATTTAAATTCCTCTTATCAAAACTCCTTAGTAGTTTGATGCCTCCAATCCTACACCTAGTTCATTCAATAAGATCAATTTGTGTGCCTTTTATAGGTCATAAGACATGACATTAGTAATTGTAACACCTTCAAGAGCCTTGTCCAATCCCTTATTGACAAGGTGGAACTTACATTGGACAACCCTAATGCACCATCAAACCAAAACCTTGATATATTTAGGAAATCTTTCCCAAACCATGTTCCTACTAATAATGAGTGAAAAATCATCAAGTGTTCTCATGATACCCATACTATTGACATGGTTCTTGACACACTCACTACTAAAGAACTTGCTGACCAACCTATTTGTCCCTCACCCTCTTCATTTATTGAGGTAGCATAATTACCTTATCCTCTTATGAAAACCCAATCAAGGAAACACCATCTTCTCCCCCTCCACTTATTGAGGTAGTGGAGGCTTTAACCACTCTTTTAGCTAATATACTAGTACAGCTAACCATCACCACTCTATCTTTACCTTCAACTATCAAGTAACCTACTCCCCCTTCAAAAATAATTCTCAAGGAGGAAATTCCCATGTCTAATCCTCCCATAGAGGAACCACCTATCTCAATCTTGAATTTTTTTATTGAGGAAGAGGATGAGGTTACCATCCCTATGTCTCCATCTAAGGGGTTATCTTTTAAGTCCACTATTTAAGGAATCAAACCAACCTACAAACCATTCTCTATGCTAGTGAAAAAATTAGAGTTTATCTCCAACCCTGACATGGATTGAGATACCTTTTAGAAATAATTAGGGATACTTTATATCACCAAGCAAGAAACTCTAACCATACTTTTAGTAAAACCACCCACCACTTCCACTATTCAAACTCCTACCCTATCAACCAAACTAATAACAAATTTTACCAATCTAACAACCCCTCAACCATCTAAGGTACCTAAACTCCAAGCAACCAAATATCCTTCTCAAACTAAACTGACCAAATCAATCAATAACCTTGGCACCTTTCCTACACCAAGCCTTAGTTGCCCATCTATGAAAGTGGACCTAACCCCTTCAAACCCATTGACCAAATTCCAAACCAAAACAATCAAAGATTTCAAACCACCTAAAGGCTTGAAGGCCTAAATTTTACCTCCCTCAACCTTACCCTCCATTTTGGGGCCTCATCCCTCTACCTTGAGTAGGAAGCTAATTATCTCTACCAAGACCCTACCACCTATTTTGGTTACACCTTTGCAGTTGCTTTTTGATACACCTTTTTTCACCATACCAATAATACCTAAACTACCTACTTTAGGATCTTCCACCTATATCTCATCAACCTCCTTGCCTAAACTGAGGCCATCAACTAAGCATATTACCCTACACAAAACACCTATCATCAAACCTATTCCTAAATGGCCTTTTACTTCATCCATTAAATCAATAACTACCACACCTCTACCACCTTTAATTAAGTCCTACTTTACTATTTTACATAGGTTATTACAAAAATATTTTTTATCCTTGCCTCCCATTAGGCCCTTTGATGTTCTTACTTCAAAACCAATCTGGTACAGTGACCACCAAGTGTGTTCTTATCATAAGACACTTGACCATGATACATATAACTACTAAGCTCTCCAAACTATTATCCATCAACTTTATGATGAGGATGATTTATTAACATATGAACCTCTTATGGGCCCCACACTAATCCAACCAACCATTCCTACCCAACACTTACCTACTCCTCCACTCTCACTTAAGAGTGAAGATGAGTTTGATGACTCTCCTAATTCAGCCTCTCCTTCTATTCATACCATCAACATGGTCATGAGATCATATCAAAAGGATAAGGGGAAGGATAAAGTGTTTATTTCATGGATGTATCCATCTTCAACCTCCAAACCAACCCACATCCAACCATCTCTATCTTCAACTAAACCGAAGGTGTTTATTTTAGGTGCCTCCCAATCTAACCCCTTATAATCCATAAAGAGAGTTATCATCAAGCAAATTCATTAGACCCTACTGAACATGAGATTGTATGATTTGATCTCTACCTTTACCCATCATTTCCAAGCACTAATAGATGCTTTACAATCCATTAAGGTCTAACCAAAAGACCCTCAACCTCTATCAACCTTTGTTGACACCCTTCAAATTTCTAACCTTGTTACCTTCAAGGATTAAAAAATACCTTCCATCTATCCTAAGGACCTAAATACCCCTCTCTTTATCACTACATACATCAACCAAACCCACATCAAATGGGTCATGATTGATGGAGGAGATAGTATTAAAATTATTTCCTCCCTTTCCTACAACCAACTTAACCTAGCAAATAATGCCATGCCTAAAACCTTGGTTATACTTCAATCATTCAATGATACCATGGCCACCACCTTGGGAACTATCATCCTTCATATATATTTATGACCCCATATGCTCCCTAAAATTTTCTATGTAGTGGAAGGTGAATTCCAATAAAATGTTTTGTTGGGATGACCTTGGATTCATTCCACGGTTTGTGTTCCCTCTACCCTCCATCATTGCATTAAGTTTGAGCATGAAGGCCAAGTCATCATCATCCAGGCTGACTTGAGCCCTTTTTGAATGTGAAATATGACTTATCACCCTAATGATGTCCTTATACATTCATCCAACACACCCTTAGTATATAAGACCCAACCTTCAACCACCAAGGTGGATATCATATTCCATTCCATTGAGGAGGCATCAACTATTTCATCGATCCCTTTGGAATCAATGTTCCATTTAATTTTATTGGGGGAGTATCACCTTTTATCCCTTGACACTTTCCCTACTCTTCACGAGTATGGGAAGCTCACCAACCAGCTAGGATATGACCCCAACATCAGAAATATTATTCCCTTTGGACTTTCCCACCATCAAACCCATCTTATCTATGGGGGACTTGAAAAACCCCTTAGTGCTTCTACCACCTCTATTTCACCTAGGTCATTTACCTCTAATTTCTTCTACCTAGATAAATTGAGTTTCACCAAAACATACCTCCATTAGTGCGCTTAGAAAGGCTTTGGTCTTAGTTGATATGATCATGGCCCACATGAATTGGTCACCATTGAAACTAACAAGCCTCATGAGGAGCATGGCCTTGGTTTCATCCTACCCAACAAGAAGTAACCCAAACCACCTATCATTACCATTGTTGAGAAAGATGCCCCTTCCTCAGCAACCTCTTCTTCATCTACATGTGAGGATGATGACATCATCTGATCTCACTTTTTTTTGTCAACATGATCAACCTAGGTTCCTTAACTTATCAGAAGGATGGGGTGACCATAATCATCCCTTTGACCCATCTTGAGATGATATGAGAAGACTCTCCTACCATTAATAATGTCTAATGCCATGATGATGATTTTATCCTCACCTACCTTGGTACCCTAGATTAACTTCCTCTTGAGACCTTAACCATGTTGAAAAAATCCACCATGGATATCAACTTGGGTACTCTAAACAACCCTTGCATTGTCAAAATTAGCCACTCACTGAATGCTGGGAAAATTCAATATTTTCACTCTTTTTTCTAAAAATATAGCATAGAATTCACTTGGTCTTATAGTGGAATGCCTAGAATTGACCCTACCATTACTACCCATAACATAGTCATCAACCATGATGCCAAGCTCTTCAAGAAAAAGTTTTGATACATGCACCCTTGCATAGCCTTTTTTGTTAAAGAAAAGCTTTAACATCTCCTATCTATCAACTTCATTCATCCCATTGACTACCCCTAATGGGTTTCAAATATTGTACTTATCACCAAATGCACTAGGGGACTATGCATTTGTGTGGACTTTCGTGACCTCAACCTTGTTTACCCCAAAGATGACTTTCTTATACCTAGCATCAACCATATTATTGATTTTATAGTCATCCATGAGATGTTATCTCTAATGGATGGATTTTTAGATATAATAAAATCTTAATTACTCCCAAATATCAATGCAAAACCACCTTTACCACCCCTTGGGGAACCTTTTGATATAGTGTCATGCCTTTCAAACTAAAGAATGCTAGTGCAACATACTAATGAACCATGACCTGTATCTTCCATGACCTTATCCATAAGATTGTCAAGGACTATGTGGATGACCTTATTAGAAAAACCAAACTCTAAAAAATTCACTTGGTTGTTCTTAAGATCATCTTTGAATGCCTCATCCATTACCATGTCTACATTAACCCTAAGAAATATATTTTTGGTATCTTGTCAGGAAAGCTCCTTGGCTTCATTGTCTCCCTTCATAGAATCAAAGTTTATCCCACCAAAATCAAAGCCATCATTAACATTCTTTCTCTAACCAACCTTAATAAACTCCATAGATTGAAAGGGAATCTTCAATCCATTCATCACTTCATCTCCTAGCTTTTGGATCGATGTCAACCATTCCACCACCTTATAAAGAAGGATATGTCTTTCAAATGGAATAATGACTGTTAAAAGGCCTTTAATTCACTTAAAGAGTACCTTTTGTCTCCACCTATCCTCACCTATCCTAAGGATGACCAACCTTTCTACTTATATATCTCTACCACTAACCATTCCCTAAGGGTGATATTAGCTCATCGAGATAAATAACATAGAGTACAGGTTATCTACTAAATTAGTTGCATGCTTGTAAAGTATGAGACTTGGTACATCCATAAAAAGAAATGTTGTTTAGCTTTAGTCTTCATGGCCACAAAAGTTTTCCACTATCTTCTCAACCATAAAATCTGTGTCATAACTAACATTGACCCAATCAATTACATGCACTCCAAGCCATACCAAAACTAGTTTATGGCCAAGTGGATCATGCTCTTAGCTAAGTTTGACCTTGATTTCCTTCAATAAAATTCAATTAAAGGGTAATTAATTACCAACCAATTAGCTAAGGCACCTTTAGTAGATAACCAACCTCCTCCTCTTGAGTTCACTGATGAGTCCATTATGACTCTTTCCCAAGTGGATTTCACCTATCAATTCACCATGTTCTTTGATGGATCAAAGTGTCAACATAGTGGGGGGGGGGTTGGCATCATCATTATCTCTTTTAACGATGAATCTCTACTTTTATCTTTCAATCTTGATTTTAAATATACCAACAATATGACTAAGTATGAAGCCCTAGTGATAGGCCTTCAAACTGCCTTAGTCTTAGGAGTCAAAATAATTAATATCTTTGGTGACTCCAAAATTGTGATCAATCAAATCAATGGCTCCTACTAGTGTAAGAATTAAGTTTTGCATCAATACAAGTATCTAGTTGATGAAATATTAGCATCATTTTAACACTATCACATCTAATCAACCCCATGATCTAGTAACAAGTTAATTGACACCATGGATTCCCTTGCATCTCAAGTACCATCTACACCCTCAGATTTTAAGTTGTCTATCATTAGTCACAAGCTAACCCAACCTTCTTATGTCAAACTAGACTCTCCCACCATTTTCAATGTGGAAGAGACCCAATCTAACCTCTGGTATCAGCAATCCTTTGATTACCTTAACCTTACCATAATTCCTTCTAGTATTTCTAGTAATACTCAAAGAGAATTTATATAGATTACCTCATGTTATACCATTATGGAAGGAATTATTTATAAACATAGCTTTGATGGACTCCTCTTCCATTTCTTACATAATAAAAAATCCTCTTATGTTATCAAACAAATACATGATGGTATCTATGGAGGACACTTTAGTGGCCTCACCGTAGCTAAGCATATCCTTCACCTTGGCTATTACTGGCCTAACCTTAACCAAGATTGTTATGATTACATAAAAAAATGTGTTAAGTGTCAATAACATACCAATTTACATCACACACCTAGCCATAGTCTTTGATTTTTTATCAAGTTTTGGCCCTCCTCATAATGGGATCTAGACCTCATTAGTGAAATTAACCCTCATTACTCATAGAAACACCACTCTATCATCACCACAATCGAGTATTTTACCTAGTGGGTAGAGGTTATTCATTTAGTCTTAACTAAAACATAAAATATTATCAACTTTATCAACTATCATATCATCTACCACTTGGGTGTTCCTCATAAGATTATCACTGATAATGGTAAATCCTATAAAAAAAAGAAAGTCAAGGGTCTATGTGATGTATTCAAAATTAAGTTAAGATTATCCTCACCCTATCACCCCCAATTGAACACACAAGCTAAGGACTTTAACAAAAATCTTAATAACATGCTAACTAAAATGGTTAATGTATTTAGTTAGGATTGGCATTTACACATCCCCTTCACCTTGTTGGAATATCATATTAGCATTAGAACCCCTATGGGTGCTACCACTTTCTCCCTTGTATTTGGAGTGGAGGTCATCTTGCCTCTTGAGGTCCAAATCCCATCTCTTCACATATTTTTGTAAGAACTCATTTCTGAGGGTGATTATCATTAGCACCATTTAGCCCACCTAGAGCTACTTGATGAACATCAATTAGCATCCCTTACCCATCTTCATGTCTATCAAGATCATGTCAAGCATGCTTATAATAAACACCTTAAAGTGTAATAACTCAATATCAAAGAACTCATATTAAAGGAAAACTAACATGTCACTAATTTGGAGAAAAGCAAGTAGGGCAAGTCTACTTTCAATTGGCTTGGACCTTATATTATAACCCATAAATATGGATCTACAACTTATTAGTTGTATTCTTTTGAAGGCCACCCAAAAATTGAGCCCCTCAATGCTTTGCATCTATGTTCATTTTTATATTAAGAAGGATCAAGCTCACCTTTTTGCTAGCTTAAGTTCATCCCTTGCTATCTACCTACATTCCATCTCCCTAGTTTAGGGGCAACTAATTATAAATGAATCATGTGATTATTTGTCATTAATATAACCTTATTTTAAATAATGGGTATCAAATATCTACCCATGGCATGGTTCTCATGGTACTTTCCATGCCTTCACAAGATGGACTCCCATGGTCATTATCACCTAAACCTCTTTACACCTAATCAGCCTTCTTGTGCATTTAGTTTTGCCTTCATAAAGGTGAACCACTGATCCAACCTAAGCAATTCTATGTCTAGTAAAATCAAACACCAATAACAATGATGGGTCATTCCTAACATTAATAGAATGCTCCCTTAAAGGACAACTATTAAAAATTTAATTGAAATTACTAAAACATAAGGTGGAATATTCTCTTAAAGGACATCTATCAATAAGCAAAGCAAATATACTTAGACCACTCCATTAAAGGATGGTTGAGCAAAGCATTTTGTCAAAAACATAGAAATTTCATGGAAGCTTCCCACATCGATAAACTTCCCATATACAATAATAATTAAAAGACCCTTTATCAAAATCACAACAAAAGCAAACTAATTTAGAAAGCTGCAATCAACTCTTAAACAACATAATAAGGTGGAAGACACAATTAGCTTTCACAAGTAGACTTCTTACATCAATCAATATACATAGTTCATCATAGACTTGCCTATACTAACTCTTTGGATACCTACCGAAAAGGCATGCTAGTCTCACAAGAAGGTTTCATTTTCACCCATATCCCCTTTACTCACTATAAGCAAGGGATTATTGAGCTTACTTGACATTACATGGTCAAGACACCTTTTAACCAACTAACAAATGATAATTCAAATCATTCGAAGGGCTTATGTTCATTAAGATAATCTAACTTTGGTTTTATTTTAGTCCTTGTCAAAGAAGAAGCATATTGCCCTCTTCTTATCCTATCGTGACTAGTTGGTATTTTCATTATGACATCTATCTTGTGATTATATTCTTCACTCTCCAATCCAGTGTTGTTAATTAAACTAGCTCATGTGTTTTATCTTAAAAAACTAAAAATAAGCACAACCATAACAAGCATAATAAAAACCATATCATCTAAATAAAATAAAAAACCACTTTCCACCACATGTCTAAGTCTAATATAATGCAATATGTACTCATTAAAATTTAGCATGCCATAAGCATAAACATAAACATAACCATCTGATGCCTAGCTAAGCCTATATTAGTGTCTAGTATCTATAACATAATCACAATCCATAATCACATATAGAAATCACACCATAAGCATTACACATCAACATCAAACCATAAACCATAAATCATAAACCATGAACATAAGCATAAATAATGATCATATGTATAACTCATCAATCAAATAACATAATCATGTGTATAAGTAGATACACATGTCTCTCTCTCTTAATATGTACATCTCATCACATCAACTTGTAGGACAAAATCAAAATGATATACAAAATGCCACAATCTAGATATATCTATGCCATAGGGGCATCACTGCCTCCTAGAGAATCATTGGATCTTGGTGACTACCTACTTACTATACCTATTGATCCCCTAGATATCCTTATCTATCTAGATACAAATGCTACCTAATACCCTAGTGTCACTATAATAGTACCACCTACCAAGCTAACCCTATACTCAGCCCATCAAGGCTATTATGGACACTTTATCAAAACTATGGCCTCATAGTATTATAGCTATAATATATCACAACGATGGCCTCATAGTATTATAACTATACTATATCTAGGTATCATGTCATGGGGATGGTGCCTAGTGGCCCTATCTATGTTGCTGATACTCCTCTTCCTCTCTACCTCAAAGATTCCCTCTCTTGGGTCACCAAGCTTAGTGAGGTCCTCGCCTGATCCCTCTCACCTTTCAAAGTATCAACCTAGCCTTTTAATATATCAACTTGACCCTGTACATCTCATATGTATAACTCATTAGTCAAATAACATATTCATGTGTATAAGCAGATACACATGTCTCTCTCTCTCTTAATATGTAAATCTTACCACATCAACTCGTAGGACAAAATCAAAATGATATACGAAATGTCATAATCTAGCTATATCTATGCCCTAGGGGTACCACTCCCTCCTAGAGCATCATTGGATCTTAGTACCTACCCACTTACTATACCTATTGATCCCCTAGCTTTCCTTATCTATCTAGATATAGATGCCACCTAATACCTTGGTGTCACTACACTAGTAACACCTACCAAGCTAGCCCTATACTCACCCCTTCAAGGCTCCTATGGATACTCTATCAAAGCTATGGCCTCATAGCATCATAGTTATAATATATCTAGGTATCATGCCATGGGGATGGTGCCCAGTGGCCCTATCTATGTTTTTGATATTCCTCCTCCTCTCTACCTCAAAGAGTCCCTCTCTTGGGTTACCAAGCTTAGTGAGGTCCTAGCCTAATCCCTCTCACTTTTCACATTATCAACCTAGCCTTTTAGGATATTAAATTGACCCTATAATGTAGCAATCTAGCCCTACAATGTGGCCACATATCTCTATAACACTATGACCTATCCCTGTGTAATGACTAAATCTACTTTTGCCTATCCATCATGGCCAGCCACATCTATGACCATCAGCTTGACACCTCCATCATCCCCACCAACATATAAAATTTCTTATAATGGATGGTACCATGCCATGTATCCATCTATAAACCTAACATCATCTATTTATGCCCTAGCTGGTAGATCCTTGTAATATAGAAAAGTAGGCACTAGATATGGGTATGAAAGTAAGACCTCTAAATCCTCTCTCTTATACCTAGGGAATGGACCTAGAATACCCTTTACTAGGCTAAATTATTAATGTACCATATCAAATGGGATCAAATCCACCTCTTAATCTCACCTTTCAAGTATCCATCTATAGTTTTAAAGGGAGAGTATCTACCTCCTATAACCAAGCCATACTAGAAACTACACATATAGCCTCTAGATGATGTCACCTATCACTAGTGCACCTAGTGTACCCCTAAACCACTTGACATCATGTGTACTACCTCTTACACCTAATGCTACAAAATCCCCCCTTTATCACACATGAAACCAATGGGGAACTCTATTTGTGTGTACCTTACTCATGATAATACCACTAGCCTTAGCACCCAAATATGCTCATAAACCTAGTAATGTAAAACCAAGTTGATGTTGATACCATACCTCCTATAGGCCCTAAACCCCTATATCTCCTATATATCTATACTATGAGAATTGACACCCAATAAAATACCATATGACCTAGAAATAAGTCAACCAACACCCCCAATAATAATTAAGAAAACCTCGTACTACTCAAGTTAGGAAGCACAAAGCATGTAACATAAATCATCAACATGGTCATGAGTCTCATCTTAACTAGATCCCTTTGATATAAAGCATTATACCTAAACCCCTTAGCATGCCATCTAACTTGGTCACTATCATCCCTATACAAAATACTAACATGATCATCTTGGTCCTCTCACTCTATATGATAGATCAGATCATCATAGAGTGGAAGTTAGGTGATCTTATGTATGTCCTTGGGCAAGATAGTTATCTCCTTGATTGGAAAAAAAATGTGTTCATAGTGGGATCCCATCTCTTGATGATCATTACAACCATGGAAACATCTCAAGGCACATGTTGATAGTGCCTCATAGCTCCCAATCCCACCTCCTCTATGTGGACCTAGTTGGCTAATACCCTCTTGGTCTACCCCTTAAGCCTACCCTTTTCAACCTATACCTAACATGCAAAAATTTCATTTACCTTAACTTTTAAATCACTTATCACAAACCTTATCTACCCTAGCTAACCACCAATAGTCATGATGACAACTGATGGTTAGACATCCTTTTTTTCTAAGGATGTCAACCATCAATGGTTGACCCAAATAGTCAATGATTACTATGGGTGTTTTGTATCTAAAATACCCAGACCTATATACCCTAGAAACTAACCAAAAAATAATCTAAATCACCTAATTTTATAACCTAAAACACTAACAAACCCAACCAACCAATTCATAAATTTACCCACAAATTCACCTAAAACCCACCCAAACCCCACCTAGGGTATAACCCCACCCATTTTAACCTACCCTAATCCCAATACATGTGCACATTTATAGATAAACTAAAAAATTAATAACAACCCCTACCTCATTTCATAACCACTATCATGGGGTCATCCATAAGCCTACCCATCCTTATTTATGCCTACATGCTCCCTACATCTTAACTAGTCCACTAGGTCAACCCTCCAACTTAGCTAAATATCACCCTCCACCTTAGCAAACAAACTTAGCAAGTACCTTTACCACAAAGTTATAAAAACTAGAGCTTTAATTCAAATAAAATCAAATCACAAATGAGTGAAAAGTAATTCCACTTTTAATTTTACCCCACAGACATTTAGGGTTTTCACCTTATCATCAATGATCAAGGTGACCATCGATGATTTCCCTTGAGCACCTTGACCATCAATGGTCAAGATTATCACCTTGATACATTACTCTTAATAGAAACATATTTAACAACAATCACCCATTTTTACCCACCCATGGAGACTACCTTCTCTACCCACCTTGACCACCTCATCACCTCATCATTGGTCCATTTTGGCCCAACAGGAATGTATTTTTTGATACTTTTCCCATGGTCCTTTGATCACAGTGATAACATTTCCATGTTGACCCTTTTTTAACTTGTGATACCTTTCACACACCTAACCCACTTGTGTCTTTTTGGGATCACTTACTACCTTGGATACCCATGATACTTGACCTATTTGTATTTTCCACAAGAGTACTTCCTACCTTGGATACCCATGAAAACACTGAACTTGTTCAGGAGACTAATTAGTGTACCTATCCACCATGCCTAAATTATGGTCACATGATACACTAGTCACTTCTCTTCCTATCCTCTTATCCACCTTCATTATGTCCACATTCATCCTCACCTTCACCCACCTTATCAAACTTTCACTTGATTTTGATTTACCTCATCACTTACCAATTAGAGGGGGAACACCTACTCCCATACTCAGGGCAACCAAACCTTTAACCAACATTAGTTTTTGTTTCATAGCTTGTTGATTCCATAGTGTATAATAAAAGGGGCAAAATGTAGACACCAAAAATACACACACTATGATTCTAAGTGTTGAAATACCCCTTGATAGCCTTAGGCCCCCATTGGGACTAATTCAACCCTTCGAACCCTAACTAAACCTAACCCATAATTAGTTTGATTAAATTAGCTTAATCTTAGATTGTACCTATTTTAACCCTTCACCCTTGACCATCGATGGTTAGGTTGACCACTGATGGCCACCTTGACTATTAATGGTCAGGGTGTACCTCTTTAACCACTAACATGTAAACTCATCCACCTTGATTTTCTACAAATAACTTGTCTTCGTCCATGTGAGAGCCATTACATGAATGAATTATAACTAGAAAGCCCGGTTCATGTCTTGTTGCAACTCTCTTGCCTTGCCTATAAAATGAGAGGAGTAGAGAGGTGGAAATCATCTAAAAAATCTACAATTATTATCAAGATCTTGTGCATCTAGAATCCTCTTTTGTATAGGTCAATCATCATCAATAATCTAGCAAACTAGCTACCATGTCAAATATCCAACTCACTTCCATAGCTCTACCAAAGCATCAAACACTATTACTCTATTATAATCATGCCAAACTCTACCAATAAATCAATCACCTCAAAAATTCACCTATTCTACCTTTTACAAGATAAGTATTGTATTTATAGAATTTAATTACTTTATTTTCTTTTTGCACTCAACTTAGCACCTACCCAACTCCTACAATCTCACTTTGAGGTCCCATGAATCCACTTATTATCAACCCAAATATACACATGATAACTATCGATGATTATCTCAACCATAGATGGTCTATCCAATCATTTACAATCACCTTGACTTTTGATGGTCATATTACCCATTGATAGTCAACCCAATCATTGATGGTCATTATGGAAACAAATTCCAACCAGCAATTTTCACCCATCTACCCCTAGACAAACTTGATTTTCTATGTCCTTGCTTGTTCATAGATCCCTTTCTAATTTTGTGAAGTGTACCCCAACCACTTAGCATTAAAATTAAATATATTAATTTCTATTTTAATCATTTATAATCTATTTCTTAAGCAAGCATTCTTGTGTTCAATTTTAGTACCCTTTTTATTATTGATGCAAGTACTTTCTATTATATTTTATTGACTTTATTATTTATAACCTATGGATTGATATCCCTCAAGAAATATCTTACTTCTAAGATCTAGCTATCGCTAGGCAATCCACTCAACTATCTATCTAACAAACAAATTTGCTTTAGTGTTGTCTTATTTGTAGGTCATCTTCCCAAGCCAAAGAAAAGTTCATCACAATCATATGATTTAACACATGCATAATCGAATAGGTTTTTCAACCATACCCATACTTTGCTTCTTTTTCCTTTTCTAATAATAAGCAAAAATTTACTGAAATAGTTTTTTCTTCATTTTCATGTAGGGTTTTTCTTTAGACTTGTCCCCTTTATTCACTTATTCTTCTCCCTTGGTGCTAGCTTCACCCTCCTATTTTTTTTGGTTCTCCACAACACTCTATGTTTATTGCTTTTCTAAGGTGCTAACATCACCTTCCTTTTATTAAATCATCCCTTCACTACTTGGGTGTGTTTGTAATGTAGTTTGGTCTATTATGATGGTGGAGACACTAGGAACCTTTTCTACCACTTCCTTGGTTAGTTCTATGCTTGTCACAATGTCTTTCTCTTCCTCTTATTTCTTGGCATTTTCTTCTTGGACATTTTTCTCAACCTTCCTCTTTTTTCTAGTACTAAGGCCTTTTATTATTTGGCCTTCTTTTCCTTAGCCTCAAATCCCTCAATATGCTCCTAAGTCATGCCAGCTACCTTTATGGCCCCTCTTTTCTTCTCTAGCACCAACACCTTCAAAATTTATACTTCACTCATTCCTATCTTCCTCCACACATTTTTCTTTTCCTCCTCATTTTGTGGAGGCTATGTGTAGGAACCTTCAAATGAGGCACTTTATAGCTTCTCTACTTCTCCAAACATGGTGGTAGTGCTAACTTAGAGGGCTTTCTAGACTTCCTTAATGCTAGGCTCCTCTACCATCTCTTCTTCTTAGATAATGTAAACTCTTATCCCTAATTATTCCTCCTCCATCTCTTCATGTGCCTCTTGAACTTTTATTTCTACCAAGGTTATCATTTTCATCACAAAAAAACCCTGAATTATTTTTCTTTTCCTTCTTGTTGGAAAAAGTAGTCCTTGGCATGAAGGTCACATGTTTTTTCTTTGGGGCAGAAGGAGTTGATTCTTCACCAGAGGAAATTTTTAACCTTAGGCACTCTTGAATTTCTTTAGGTGTTTCTCCCTACTTATTTGGGGGGAGAATTCTTCTATGTTGATGGCATTGGATTCCCTTCATCATTGATCTAGAGGGGGAGATCATCATCCTTCTCAGGGTGTACACCCTTCTTTATTTACTTCATCTCATAATATAACATATGTATGTGCCTAAGTATTAATTCCTTATAGAGGGGATGGAGGTTAGTGTGATCTAAATAATTCTCCCCATCTTTTGTAGTTTTTTCTCATGGGTGCACATATTGGCACCACAACCTATTCCTCTCAAAATCCATGAACTTCACTAGGATATCTAGCTAGTGTTTATTGGGAATTATTCTTAGCGTATCCCTGAAGTACTTCATGGAAAACATGTAAGGGATTATTAGCTATCCTAAATGGTTACAATCTATGAGTGTTAAGAGCACTACAAAAAAGTTTTGCATGACATCAAAATTCACCATTATAAACATGTTTTATGGAAGCTCCTTAGGGATGCACCATTCCATCCAAAATACCTCTATATATTACACACCCACCCCATAACTCAGGTCTTATACTTTTGGGAGAAGGAATGGGGTAAGTGAAGTCCTATTAATTTAGTGTTGAGAAGTCTTTATATATCGAGAAGACTCAAAGATTATCTTTATCACCATTAGGCACACTAATCTCCTCCATGACTATTAAAATCAATATTAATTCCCACCTAAAGATATATCTTTCTATATGACACTCAATCACATTATTTATCATTTTTTCAACAATAAATTTAGAAACATTGAATTTAACCCCTTGTCCCATGTGATAAGCGATGGATAAGTAGGCCTTGATGATATCCATCCATATTCCATTAGGGACAATCTTAGAGGTCTCAAAGCATGTTACTACCCTCATTTCAAATTCCTTGATATCCTTTTATTAGGAATGGAAATAATTATTTATAGTAACCCTTTGAGTTTCATGACCTTCACTACTTTAACATCATCTACCATCATTTGATGGATGTCTATGATTGAGTTATGGAGCCTAATGATTATTCTAATTAGGCATGATAATAACTACATGTACCTCCCTATAAAGTATAAGTAGTCCCTATGAACATGTGTGAGGAATAATTAAATGAGTTCCTATGGATTGTTAAAACATAACAACTCATAGAGGTGAGTTGTATGAGTGGTCATAAGCTTGTTTCAAATGGAGATGTCAAATAATGTTGTGCCTGCCTTTATATTTTCTCTGGTGTCAACCATATAATCTTACCCTAGCTCTTGCACATTGCTTGTGGTATGATGGTTATATTCTTTTAATTGGTATGTGTGCATGAAAAATTCCCAATTATCCCCTATTAATACCTTTGAGGGAAACTACATCTCCTTATATGACATCTTTGTGAGTGCCTCAAGGTTAAGTACTATGAAGCTAACCCCTTCCACTAGCTATGCCTTATTCTTTACAATGGTTGTCTCTTATATCATCTATGCCAATTTGGCATCCTTAATGCTTATAGTGGACCAAAACTAATCTATTTATTTCCAATCCTAAATTGACTAGTGTTGAAGTGTGCTCTATCAATTTTGCTAAAGAATCAAATGTTTTTTGGCACTTTTTAAAGTCATGGGGTCTGTGAATGAGACTTTGGATTCCAAGATTCATTCACTATTAATGGTGGTCTCAACATTACTTAAGTTTTTTTCTATCTTATTTTCTCATAATTCATGTCCCATACTCTTTTATTCCAATCTCAAAGGGAACACAATTTCACTCTTTGCTCAAACATTCTCTTTTTACATTTATGATTGCTTAAGAATATCTTTGGTAGTTTTTTCTTTCTCTCAGCTCTAGTTTAGATCTACATGTTAGGTTTAAATTTTATTAAGGTTTGTAACCTAAACCATCCAACCTTTTACTTCTTTATACTTTGATTTCAGTTATCATTTTAATTACATGTGAGTAATGGCATGGTAGTGCTTAGATTTCTTGGAATCTACTAAAAACCATGAAAAATATGAAAATAAACTACCACATATGCATTTAATGTAGATATTTTTGCCTCCACCATCACCTCATTATATTTTATAAACAATATTTTTGGTGAAGTGACATGTAGTTTAAATGAGCACTACCTGCCTAACTTTGGGTGGATGCCATCTTGTCTTAACAATCTTCCTCTTATGGAAACAAAGGTATATTAATTCACATGAATTTAATTCAACCTCCAAGGTTCCATATTATCTTCCTACTATACTTTATATTTCTATCTATTTTTTTTTCTTTTCTTAATTTTGGAAGAAAGAAACTAGTGAAGAAGGGTGTGTAGAAAAACCTATTACAATGTGCATGAATTGAATATAAGTGATTTTGGAGATATACTATTTGGCTTGGGAATATTATCTAAAATAAGAAAACACTTAAACACATTTTTTTGGTAGACAAGTAGATGGGTGGATTGCCTAGCTTGAGCTAGATCCTAGAAGTGAAAGAATTTTAGGAGGCTATCAATCCACCTACTTTAAAAACTTAAATTTGATAAATAAAAATTATATAATTTGCATAAAATGACATAAAAATTAAACTAAAAATATAAAATGATATCAATTAACTAAAATAAAACAAATAAGTCAAATGCTTTTCTAAAATAATGACTAGATAAAAGTAACTAATGCTGAAATTTAGTCAAAGAACAAGGTTGTGGTTTTGGATTGTGGTTGATTAATGGATAAGTTGGATAATGGGTAAAAGGTTAAATTATGGTAATAAATCAAATGGATTAATTTAAATATGTTAGGAATACAAATAAATAAGGAAGGTAAAGATGGAAAAGGTATGAGTTGGCCAAAAGGGTGGTGATGGAAAAGGGGCAAAAGGACAAATGGACAAATGGATAAGAGTGGTAAATGGGGAAAAAGGGTAGGATATAAAGGAGGTGAAGGAATAAGGCCAAAGGAAAATAAATGAATAAATACTTTAAATAAAATAAAAACAAAGTTACCTCATGCTCATTGAAAATTGAAGATGGTTGATGAAGGTGTTGGTGTTGATAAAGATGGCTTGAAATTTCAGCAAAGCTTCATTGGTTTATAATATTATCCTCCAATATGATGAGTGGCATCTTTAAATATTGATTCCAAACTTTAAATATGAAAATGTTCCTAATGAAAAACCAACTTGACCATGGGTGAAGGAGAAGGGGGGATTTATAGCATTTGTTATTAAGAAACATGCCAAAGAAATGGAATAGTAAAGTATGTCACCATTTTTCAAGTGGGCTCATAAATGAAAAATGGGATAAGGGTGGTGGGATTAAAATCTTGTTAATTTTTCTCCCACCTTACACATGAATCTAATTTGGAGTGGGAATCATGCACATGGGCTCAAATGAGGCCAAAGGACTTTTTACCAAGCTAATTTGTCTTTTGGGTAAGTAACCCATGAATTTTTGGCACCATTCTCCATGTGGTTACATGAGTGGTCATAAAAGATAAGGGATTTAGATTCTCACTTATCCAATAGGTCTCCCACTTGGTTGGTTTATCTCCCAACTTTCTAAAGAGTCTAAAATGGAGTGGGAATCATGCACATGGGCTCATATAGGTCCAAAATACTTTCCACCACTCACTTATATCTTTTGGATAAGTGCCTCATGAATTTTGGGACCATTATCCATGCATGAGGGAAAAAAACATGTTGAATTATGGTCCCATAGGTAAAAGAGAACCATACTCCAAAAGAGGGGTCCTTTGGTGCTTAATTATGTTATGAGGTACTTTGGAGGAGGGTCTTAGGTGGGGTATGATGTCCCACTTCACCTTATCACATTACCATATAACTCACCATATCACCTTCCATGTCACTTCCCATGTCACATTCCCTATCACTTTCCATGTCATCATGAATAGTGATAATGGGTCCCATAGTGAAGAGTGACAGTGAATAGTATTATGTGAATAGGAGAATAGTGATTTGGTTAGGTTAAGATGGGTTGGTTAAGGGTTAAGAAGGTTTTAGGGGGTATTTAGGGGGTCCTAAGGCATTTAATCATTGAAAAATTCAAATGTATAGTTTTCTAGTGTCTATATTTTTCCCTTTTTTATTATATGGCTTTGAATTAACAAGATACAAAACAAAAATGGATCACTTAGTTGAAGGTCAAGGTGCCCCAAGTATGGGATGAGGAGTTCCCCCTTAAACTAGGAGTTGATGAGGTAAAGTATAATCATGTGTAATTTTGATAAGTGGTTGGTGGGGAGGCATTAGGTGGTTTGACAAGGTAGTTGGGTATTCAAGATGTAAACATGCACACAAAATATGACTAGTAATGGTATCCAAGATCACACATGAACTAGAGTTTCCAATTTTGGTTAATTTAAGTTTGGGTCTAGAGGGACATATGGTAGGGGTAATTGGTCCATAAAATTAGTCATAATTGATTAGGTCATGCCTATTTGGTGATATAGACAAGGTTAGGGTTAGTTATAGGTATCTAAATAAGGGAGTGTTCTTATGAAATAACCTAAATGGTCAGGTCATGTAGAAATAAAACATGAAAAGGTTGGTTGGTGTGGTCAAAATGTATTAGGCAAGGTCATTTAAAATATATTTAGTAGTTTGGATCTAAACAACTAACATCAAGGTGGATGTGGTTGAATGGTTAGTTGGTTAGAGAAAGTGGTTAGCTAGGGTTTAGGTAGGGGGTGGCTGAGTTGAATCCATATGTACTAGGCAAGTGGATGATACCTACATAGTTATATGGATGTGATATCCAACAAAAATTTAAGCCAAATGTAGTTTTATAATGGAGTTTAGATGGGTTTACCTAATGTGGTATACAACATGGTTAGGTGTGGGTTGATAGTTTGGTAACAATGAGGCATCATGGTGTTTATTGGTGAATAGTCACCATAATAATCCCACATGTATTAGGAGGAGAAGACATAGATGGGTAAGGTAGGATAAATAAGTGGGTAACAAAAAACTAAGCATCATAAATGTCTTATGATAGAGCTAAGCCAAAGAAGAGGTGCTTTCATGAGGAAGTTACACTGTCTAAAATTTTATGAGGGTATAAGCATAATACTGACATCTATCACTATGAACTAAGATTTGGGCTATGGGTATCTATTAGGATTTTCATAGTCTTATTGGTGAAAGATCATCATTGATATGAGCTAAGTTTTAAGGGTAGTAGTGAAGTGATGAGCTACAAATAATTTATTTGATGGCTAAGTAGATTCTATGAGTTAGAAAGTTGGTAGCATGGTGAGAGATAAAGGATGGACCTTGCCTGACCCAAGAACTACATGGATAGGCTAGATAAAAGGTGCCCATGTCTGCATTCTCTACCTCAGTTCTTGGAACCAATGAATTTGGGTTCCACTTATAAGAGGCCCTACTATCAGGGAGTTATGTGGTCCAGGATATTGGTTATATAGTTAGATAAGATGGAAGAGCTTGCATAGTGGTAAGTATTTAGGATCTATCATCACCAACAACATCGATAGTTGAAGGCATGATCATTACAGTGGCCCATGTCTAAAATCCAATTTATTTCAACTATGTTAAAGGTGATAATGATGAAAATAACCACTACGCCCATAAGGATATTAGGATGAAAAAGCAAGTAGAGACATTAGATGTAGATCAAATGATAAGGGTAACAAAAATATATCATGATAGTGCAAAATGATAGTATAGAGATGACCAATTATATTGAGGGTTATGTGTCCACATGAAAAGGTAAGTATACATGACCATTTCAAGTGGGAATATTTTTGAATGGAATCAATGACATCATAAGACCCTCCATATTAGTCGAATGGATAATCATGTCGATAAGGAATAATAGTTCAGTAGTCTATTTAAAGAATCATGGTAAGAAAAAATACCTAGCATGAAGTCATTTGGTTTTTTAAGTTATTTAGAGTGTAAATAACTACTATAGGTTGAAGATGGAAAAAATGGGAGCAATGACATAGATAATTAATAACCTCCATGACCTGAAATAATCTACATAATGGATGTGCATATATATCGAATACTAGAACATGTAATGATAATAATGGAAACACTGTTAAACCAATAGCAAGAGGAAAGGCACCCATGGCCTAAGCTTGAGCCTAAAATCTTTCTTCCTTAGTAGTGTAGAAGGTAATACTTTCATTATTCAAGGTGTAGGATTAGATAACATGACCTTTAGCCTATCCATGGAACAAACCCTCACTATCTAAGAAAATATACACTAAAGAAACAACAAGGGGTACCTATGTGATTATAAAAATTGAAGTAGAGGGATGTAATGGCTATGATGGTCAAATAGTGTGAAATACCTAGAGTGGAGTATGATTCTCACCCTATGGGGATAAATGTGGAAGAGGAGAATAGAGTACACCCTTTAGCAATTACTAATATAGGGAATTTTATGGATGTTATTTTAGGGAGTAATCAAGTAGAAAGATGGATAAACATAAATTTAGAATCACCAGATAATTGGCCTATTGCTTAGGTAGGAAAATAATGTATGTAGGGGCCTTAGGTAAGGTGTGGATGGTCTGATGACTTTGTATGCATCATGTGACTCCTCACACCCTCAAATAAAATATTTCATAGTTTGTTGTAAACATGTAAAAAATATGTTGGATGTCCTTGTTTGAATGTTATCATGCATATGGTTATGTGGATACTTATGAATGTTATGGTTATGGTTATGATTGTTATGTTTATGGTTATTTTAATCTCACTTAAGGTAAAGTAGATGAGGCAAGGAAATGAATAACACTAATAATAAAGTGAAGAATATAATCAATAGACAAATTCCATAATGAAAATATCAACCAAGCACATTAGGATAAGAGGGTGCAATGTTTCTTCTTAGATAAGGATGAGAAATAAACATGAAGTTGGAGTGGCTTAATGAACATAATCCCTATGAATTCATCACAAGAGCATGATTTTAAGGATAAAAAAGGTGTGTTGATCACACTCTATCAATTATTCAAAAAGTGTAGAGGGTTTAAAAGGGGAAGAGGTGATGGATAGGGTGAAGGGAGTAGTTGGAGAGGTAAAAAAGGAGGACCCATGCTTAACATACAAAGATTCTAAAAGGGATAAATGGAAGCCTTAAATTAGTAAACTTAACAAGATTTCATGCATTAGAGTAAGAGAGTTGAGGATATGAGGAAACAAACATGTATATGCACATATAAGCAATACAACTAGTGACTAAACTCTAATGAGTGAGAATATAGAGTGATAATGGGATAAAATAAAGGAGATATAATAAGGGATGAGGTGAATGAAGACTAGGAGATGGATGAAGAGATAGGTAGAGAAAAAAATGAGGTTGTAAATAAAGATGAAGGTGGAGAAGGATGGAAGAAGCCAAGCAAGGATATAGAGGAGGAAAAAAATAAGGATGGTAAGAACAAGGAATGTCATCAAGGGAGATGAAAAAGGTGAAATAAAATGGAGAAAAGAGAAGAAAATAAAAGGTAAAAGCTGGGGGTTTAAGGAATGCACTAAATAATGACATATTGGATAATTTAAAAGGATGGGTAAAAAAGTGTTGCAATCATAAAGGGTAAGGGGAGGATGATAAATATGGGAGGCCATGAAAGGTTTGATAACAATTCTAAAAAAGATCAAGAAGAAAAAAATTTGGTAATGAAAATGAAAAATAAGGAAATACACAAAAGAAAAGGAAAAAAGGATTGAAATGAGGACACAAAAAGGATGACAAGAGAGTGAAGAAGTAGGTGAAGACATGACCAAGTAAGCATGGATGATGATAGGCAAGGAGAGGAACAATGAAGTAAATTAGAGGGTTGTGTTGGAGATGAGAATGGGATGGAAAATGGGAAAGGGGTTAATAAAAATGATGGGAAACAAAGGATGGGTGGATAAGAAGCTAAAGAGATAAGGTATGTTGTAATCAGATTGTTAGAAGAGATTGACAAGTGAAATGGGTGATTAGAAGAGATTGACAAGTTGAAAAGGTGATGAGGTGGTGAATAAATAGGGGAACACAATGAAAGGGAATGAGATGAAGAGCAGGGATGAAGATTAGGGATGATAAGAAGGAAAATGAAGAATTAACGTAGGGATATAAAGCATAGACACTCACACATATACAAAAGATAAGTGAGTACCAACATGGAAAGAGGAAAAGGGGAATGCAAAGTGAAAAATTCTAGAACTAATAAGAAGAAAAGGGAAATTATGGAAGGATTATCAAAGGAGAAAGACCCAATTAGAAGCTAGTTGTGGAGGAAAAAAATGGAAAAGGTGGGAAGAGTGTAAAATCAATCAAGAGTGGTGGCGCACGTAAGAAAAAAAATGAGATGATAGAAGAAACAAAAGAAATAGAAAGAATGTTAGATTGAAAGGATGGGAAAGAGGAAAACAATAATTGAAAATTGGAATGAAGGTGGTTTAGAATAAGTGGAAAAGTAGTAAGAAGGTGGTAGAAAAGAAGAGGAGGTAAAAGTGTCCATTGGTATGCAAGGGAATAAGATGACCTAGAATTGGTGAGGAAAAGAGAGTGAGGAAGATGGTATGATAGGTTGCCAAGGGAAAGGGTAAAGGATGAGGACAATGGAAGAAGGAAAAGGGGATAAAGGGTATGGCTATTAAGAAGTGGAGAGAGGGATAAAAAACATGAAAAGTGCATGGGGGAGCGAGCCACAAATCATGTGCAAGAAAATGTGAAGGAGAGGTAAAAAAAGTAGAGTAGGTGGTGGATCTATGGGAAATAAGAGGGGATAATGAGGAAGGCTATCAATATTTATGTTAAAAAAGATTGATAAGTTAGTAAAGTGGTTAAAAGAGATTGACAAGCTTGATGGAAGGAGGTGGTAAAGAGATAGGTAAAAAAGTGGAGGAAAATATATTAGGTGAGAGGAAAATAAATGATGTGATTGAGTTGACCCCAATAATTGAACACTACATACATATACCAAAAGACCTTAGGCCAATGTTGTTCTCCCAATAATGGGGGAAAACAAGGAGGAATTATTAGATGATGTTAAAACACAATGATGCTTGGAATAATCCAAAGCTTCCCTGACATATGATGCCCTAAGCAAGAGGGCATTATTAATAATGGAAATTAATGAGAAGAAAAATGGGAGGGTAATTAGTTGTTAGTGGCTAAACTACCCTTAGAAGTTAAGAAACACCTACATAGTCCATGGACATCAGGCCAATGTAGCTCAATAAGGGTTGGAGAATGGTGCTCAAATGGGTTGCCCCAATTTGATGGACCACATGATTTAGTTTTGTTGAAGGTTTATGGAGAAAGGGTGTGCACCAAATATGGTTTGAGAGATCATAAATAAGGATTTGACATTAATTTTGTTCTAATTTTATTCATGGTTAGGGTTATGATGATTTGATGGATGATAATGGTGGCACATAAGTAGGTTAGATAACCATAACAAATGAAAAATCATGAGACATAGAATACATGACTCAATAATGAGAGAACAAAAAATGAGGTATACTACTTATTTATTGACAAGGACAAAACAAAACAACACCTAAAGTTGTACTAGCTTAAGGAACATAAGCCTTTTGAATGCTTCACATTAGCATGTGTTGGTTGATAAAACAAGTTTATTGATCACAGTGTGTCAAGAAATCTCTAAATCCTTGATTTATAGATAATATATAGGGAATATGGGTAATATATGGTATGAAGGACAATGGGTGATGTGTATGGTAACCCTATGTGGGTTAGTTTACCCTTTATATAGGTGACCTAATAATGGTAATAGACAAGTCCATGTCATATGCTAGATGTAGATTGATTAATTTAAGAAGTCTACATGTGAAAGTTGATTATGGTTCCCAACTTATTATGTTGCTTGAGAGCCAATTATGGCTTTAAATTTTATTATGGTAGTGGGTATTTTTCTTCATTATTGTATATGGGAAGTTGATCAACATGGGAATCTTCCAAGTAATTCTTCTTATTTTGACAAAGTTAACTTATCCATCCTTCAAGGGAGTGGTCTAGGTTTAGTGGCTTTGTTTAATGCTCTTGATAACTATCCTTCAAGGGAGTAGTCTACCTTATAATTAGTAAATTTTTTTTTGGGTAGCTATTATTTAAGGGAATAGTGTGAAATGCTTAAGATATTGACCCAAGTAATTTTTTGGTATTCAAATAATTTTTTTGTTGTGATTTTCTTTTAGACATGGAAAATTTTAATTAAGTTCAGAGGTTTACCATGATGAGGGCAAAACTTTAACACAAGAAGGTTAATGATATGTGAAGAGGTGTGGTTTTGAGAGACAATGACCATGGGATTCCATCTTGTTAGAGATGAAGATTATCCATGAGAACCATGCCATAGGTAGAGCCATGGTCCCCATATTTAATATAGGCTATGACTATGATGGTTAATCACATGGTTCTATGTAGTAATCAATTATCCTTAAAAGGAGGGGAGGAAGATGGGTGAAGGTTAAAGTATCCTAATCAAGGGATGATATTAAGTTAGATAAAGCAATGAGCTCAATCTTTATTTAATATAAAAATGGATGTAAATACGAAGCATTAAGAGGTTTAGGTTTTGGTTTGCCTTTAAGAGAGGATAAATGATAAGCTCCTGATCCATATTTATGGGTAATGAAGTAGGGTCCAAGCCAATTGAAATAAAACTTACTTCATTTACTCTTCTCGATGTTTCTCACATGTTGGTTTTATTTTAGGATGAGGTCTCTAATATTGAAGTCTCATTATTTGAGTAATTTTTTATAAGTATGTTTGATATGCTCTTGATAGATATGCATGTGGGTGAGGGTTATTAAAAAATGCTCATCAAGTAGCTCAAGCTGAGCTGAATGGTGTTGATGATAATCTTCTTTAGAAATAAGATCTTGATAATATATGTAAAGAGAGGGGATTTGGACTTCAAGAGGAAAGACTACCTCTGCTCTGAAGACTAGATAGAAAGGGGTAGCACCCATAGAGGTTTGAATGCTAGTGTGATAGGCCCATAAAGTGAATGGGATGTGCAAGTTCTAATCCTAACCTGAAGCACTCATAAATTTGGTTAGTAATTTTTTAGAGGCTTTCACTTGTCCATTTGCTTATGGATAATAAGGAGAGAAAAAGATCAAGTTGATGCAAAATGCATCACATAGACCTTGAACTTGCTTATTTTTGAAAGATTTGCCATTATTGGCTATGATCCTAGGAGGAACAACAAAGTGGTAGATGATATGATGGTTGATAAAGTTGATAATATTCTCCTCTTTGTTAAAGATAAGAGGAATAGCTTCCACCCACTTAGTAAAATATTTGGTGTCTATGATGATGGAGCTATATCATTAAAAAGAATTAGGGTTGATTTCCCCAGTAAGATTGAGCCCCCATTATAATAAAGGCCAAAATTACTTAGATATTTAGAGGCCATTAGTTGGTGTGTGATGTAAATTAGCGTGTTATTGAAATTTAACACACTTTTTTACATAATCACAATATTCTTGGTTGAGGGTGGGCTAATATTATCCAAGGTGAAGGATACATTTAGTGATCGCTAGACAACTAAAGTGTCCCCCATAGATCCCATCATGCATTTCCTTAATGTAATAGGAAGATTTATGGATATGTAGGAAAAAAATAAGGAGACCATCAAAACCACATTTTTAAAGGATTCCCCCTAATATGGTGTAATGAGAGATACTCTAAACAAAGGTTCTTTGGGAATTCCTAGAGAGTTTGGGAGGAATGATGCTTAGGTTGAGGTAGTTAAAAGTTTGGTCATATCAAATTTTGGATGGGGATTACTCCTCATTAAAAATGGTATGGGGTTATATTGGTTATAAGTGGGTGTGGTAAAATGATGAATGGTGATAAATATTTTGGAATTAAAAGGCTGAGAAGGGATCTAGGAAGCAAGGCAAGCCATTGTGTCGATAAATTTGAAGGTAGATTAGGGAATAGATTAGACCAGGTAAATCTCAAATGATGCTAAGAGTTTGTCAACTAGAAGTTTTTATTCTTGTAATACATAATTATTACATTGATAAGATCCATTGACATGATTGACCATGAGCTAGGAATCACCAAAGACATTGATTGTCTTAATTCCCAAGGTTGGAATGGTTTGGAGACCTATGACTAAGGCTTTATACTTAGCCATATTATTGGTGGATTAAAATTCAAGTTTGAAGAATAGAGTAAGGGGTTCACCATCAAATGGGATAAGGAAGATACTACCTCCCCCACCATGTTGACACTTTGACCCATCTAAGAACATAGTCATTTGGTAAATTATGTCCTCTTGGAAAAGGGTATTGATGGATTCATTTGAGAATTCAAGAGGAGGAGGTTGGTGATATGTCAAAGGTGATTTAGCCAATTTGTCAGCAATGAAATGATCTTTAATTGAATTTTGTTGAAGGAACTCAAGATCAAATTATGCCAAGGGCATAAGCCACTTGGCCACATGCTAATTCTTGTATAGCTTGGAATGTATGTACTTGAGTGGGTTAGTGTTGGTTATGACATAGGTTTTATAGTTAATAAGGTAGTGACAGAGTTTGGTGGTCACAAAAGTTAAGGATAAGCATGGTTTCTAGGTATGGGTATATCAGGTCTCATATTCTACAAGCGTGCAACTAATGTAGTATACATCTTGCTCTCTATGTTGTTTATCTCAGTGAGGCAACATTACCACTAGGGAATGGTTAATGGTAGATATATATAGGTGAAAGGGGTGGTCATCTTTAGGAGGGACGAGGACATGTGGTGACAAAAGGTACTATTTGAGTGTTTCAAAAGCTTTTTGATAATTGATCTTCCATTTAAAAGAGACATCCTTTTTCAGAAGGTGATGGAAAGGTTGGCACCAATTTGAGAGTTGGGAAATGAAATGATGAATGGATTGAAGATTTCCCTATAGGCTATGGAGTTAGTTAAGGTTGGTAGGAGGGGAAATATCCAATATTGCTTTGACCTTGGTAAGATCTAATTAAATTCCTCAAAAAGAGACAATAAAGCCAAGAAGATTTCCTAAAAGGACCCCAAAAACACATTTTTTAGGGTTGAGTCTAACATAGAAATGGATTAAGCATTTGAAGATAATGCCAAAAACTTTAAAATTATCTTGGAAAGATTTGTATTTTCCAAATATATCATCAGCATAGTCCTCTATGATGATGTGGATGAGGTCATGGAAGATGTAGGTCATGGCTCACTGGTAGGTTGCACCAGTGTTCTTTAACCCAAAAGGCATGACTCTATAACAAAATGTTCCCTAAAGGGTAGTAAAGGAAATTTTATATTAATCTTCAGGAGCAATCAAGATTTTATTATAGCCTAAAAACCCATTCATGAGGGATAACATCTCTCGATTGGCTATAATATCAATAAGCTAGTTAATACTAGGTAGAGGAAAGTCATCTTTGGGGTAGGTGGGGTTAAGGTCATGAAAGTACACACAAATACATAGACCCATAGTGTCTTTGGTGATAGGTATGATATTTGAGACCCATTGGGGGTAATTAATGGCTTGAATGAAGTTTACAGATAGGAGATGTTAAAGATCTTATTTGATGAGAAGGGATGTGTGAGGATGCATGCATCAAAGTTTATATTTAATAGGATTTGAAACACAATGAGTGACTATGTTATGGGTGGCAATGGTGGGGTCAATATCAAGCATATCATTGTGAGACCAAGTGAATGTTATGCTATAGTCTTGGAGGAAAGAGGAGAAGTCTCAAAGTTCTTTGACATTTAGTGATTGGCCCAATTTAACAACACATGGGTTATCTGTAGTGCCCAAATTGATATCCATGGTGGATTCATTCAACATGATTGAGAATTTATGAGGAAGGAATTTATGGATTGAATAATATAGGTCACCAAGGTAGGTGAGAATAGAATCATCATCTTGATGTTAGATGGTATTGATGATAGGAGAATCTTTCTCTATCATTTTAGGATGGATGATAAGAAGGGTTTGAATTTGGCCATCCTTTTGATAGGTCAGGGGGCCTAAACTAATGATGTTGATAAAAAAAATTTAGGAGGAATGATATAAAAATACTCAAACTTTGAAGGAGGTTAGGCTGGTGAGGAGGGGATGCCTTCCTCAATGGTGTCAATAGGTTTGGGTGAATTGGTGGGTTCTTCAAGTGGTATAAACCCAAGGACAAATGACTCATGAGGTTTTTAGGTTTTGATCAAAGGTAATTCATGAGTTCATTGTTCATATTGGCCTAGACCAAAACCCTTCTAGGCACACCTATGAAAGTATAATTTAGTGAATGTTAATTTGTCAAGGTAGGAAAAGTCAAAGGTGAATGGTCGAATGGAGGAGGTAGTGGTGGAAGAAATAAGTGGCCGATAAAGTCCTCCATAGATGAAGTTCATTTGATAGTTGGGGGTACCAAAATGGATGATGGTTTAAATGTTAGGGTCATATGAAGGGTCATGTTTAAAGCTCCTATATTCTTGAGGAGTAGGGAAAGCATCCAACATTAGAAGGTGATACTCCCCTAATAAGAATCATTAGAAAATAGATCCCAAGGACTCCTCTATAGGGATTTGTGAAGAAGGGATGGATGTGCTCTTTGATTTTTCATTGATGGTTGGTGGTTGGGGTGCAATTACTGAAGGTACATTAGATGGGTGTATGAGGACTTTATTTGGGAAATAGGTCATATTGCATGTTAAGAAAGGATTTGGGTATGCTTAGATATTAATGACCTGGACCTCATACTCAAACTTAATAAATTGATGGAGGGTAGATTGAACACATTCCATTGAATGAATCCAAGGTCATCTCAATAAGATGTATTATAATTCTCCTTCCACTACATAGAAGAGTTCAGGGAGTGTATGGGGTCCTACATGGATATGAAGGATGATGGTTCCCAAGGTAATGTCCATAATGTCATTAAAGGATCAAAGGACCACTATGGATTATAACATGATATGTTTTTATAAATTTAGTTGGTTTTAATCATAGGAGGATATGATGTTAATGCTAGATCCCCCATCAATCATCACCCTTTTGACATGGGTTTGGTTCATGTAAGTGGTAATAAAGAGTGGGGGATATGGGTCCTTGGGGTGGATGAAAGGTATTTCTAAAATCTTAAATGTGACAAGGTTGGATGTTTAGAGGGAACCAAAAAATTTAGTTAGAGGTTGAGGTTCACTGGTTTGGACCTTGATGGATTACAAGGCCTCTATGAGTGCTTGGCAGTGATGGAGAGAAGTAGAAATCAACTCATACAAGATCATTTTTCATGGAGTATGGTAAAGCTTCTTAAGGACATATTTCTAGATAGATATTGCATATGGGTTGGGTTGTCAAGGTTTAGATTGGTGGGAACCCAAAATAGACACCTTGGCTTTGCTTGAAGATAGATATGGTTTGGTGTGGTTTGCTTGGGAGTTTGAAGAGGAGTAATTCCATGAAATGGACACCTTAGCCTTCTCTTTATCACTTTGAGTTTATGACATATCAAATGGTTTGATATGTGGTAAAATAAAGGAATAGTTTTGCAATAACCATTGGAGAATGGTTAGGTAAGACTCAATTAAGGGTGGCAAAAGTTTAATAGTTTTTGTTTTTGGTGTTGAGGCAAAAGGTTATTTGGAAGTAGGTTTGGTGATAGGTGTCTTAGGTAAAGTGGTATACTTGGTTGATGGTTTTGGTTTAGGTAAGATGGTTGATGAGCTAGAGGTGGAGGATGGTAAGGTAGGTAACATAGTTATTACTAGTGCAATAAAGAGAGGTGTGTTAGGAAGTAAGTGTGAAGGTGTAACCAAAAAAGGTGGTGGGGTTTTAGTAAAAATAATGGGATTCATGATTAAGGTAGAGGGATGAGGACCCAAAATTAAGTGCAAGGTTGAGGGAGGTAAAATTAGAGGATTTAGGACTTTGGGTGGTTCTGCCTCTTTGGTTATTTTAGTTGTTGGTTTTAGAGGGGGTTTGGTTACTTCAGTTATTTTGGTGGGTTTAGGTGTTTGAGGATAGGTTAATGTAGACACCGAAATCATGTCTACCCCTTGGTCCTTTCTCCCCCCTTAGTCCCCTTTGGTCCACTTAACCACTCCTAACCCATGTCTTATTAATTTGAAATAATTATCTTATTTTGAGTTAATAATTCCCTCTCCCTTGCCACCTCACCACCCTAGGATGCCCTTCTTTGGATTCCCTTCATCCCCCCATGACCCATTTATGACATATTCCTCATCCTCGCACCCATTTAACCCCTCTCGACCATTTCTTACCCTGCCACTTAAACCTGGCAGTTGGGAAAATGGATGAAAGGCTATTTTTAGCCTTTTTCCTGCCTTTCAACCGCCGATGTCGGTCAATTGTCGACCGACTTCGGTGGTATTGCCAGCGTTGGTTTCATTCATAACAGTTTTCTACATCTGTTATCCCCCCGTCACCCCTGCTCTTCATCCGACTCTTGAATCTTGCACTCTGATCAATCAATCAGCCAATCTTTCTACCAGACCTCTCACTCTCTCCCTTAGGTACACACAACAAGCTTCTACACCAGCAAGCACAATAGGTATCAGGAGCCCCACCTTGCAATAGTATTTTGCATCAACAATAGGTACATCAGCAACCTAGGCTCCTACACTTCTCCTTCAACAGGGAAGAGGTAAGTACTCTTCTATTATGTCATTTTCAATAGCTTAGAATGTCTCTGTAATCAGCTTTTCATTTATTACTTTTAAGACACACTACCAGACTAGACCAGACCTGAATCCTTATCTCCCTGTCTCCCTATTGCCTCTATCTTCTATTTGGTCCCTCTTTCAGACTATTCTTTCTGACTGCAAAGACCCTTTATAGAGCATTCAACCAAACTCTCAGACCCAGACCCCCAGACTATTCAACCAGACCGATAGCCTTTCTTAGACCCATCCACAGACCAAAAACTCATCTAGACCTTGTCCACAGACTACTTCCCTGACCGACACCAGCCGTAGAGACCACTGACCCCATCGATGTTGGCAGACTAACCGACGTTGGCAGACCTTGACAACCTACACTGGTATGACCACCGACGTCGGCGACTGTGACCAGGCCGACATCAACATTTAGGTAAGCATTTGCTTCCATTTCCTTTTCAGTCCTTCAATCATTTCAGTCTTTTATCACTTTGCCTTTTATCGGACATTACTTTTATCAATCAGTGGGTTAACATCCTTCAAGATTTTGCTTCTGGGATCAAGCTTTTGCTTGGCAACCCACCATCTCCTCATCTAACGCCTTCTTTGTCTTAGTCTCTTTCTTTTACAGGTGTCATCCTCCACAACCAAAGAGGAGTTCTCACAATGTCTAGATAACAATGTGCACGACTTCATCCAGGTACATACAAGCCTTAGAACATCTCTCTTAGTTTCTTAATTCTCTCTTTGAATGTAGAAAGTGAATCTCGTATAGAAACATTCTGGCACGCCCGGTGGGATCCTAGGGTCTTCCTTGGGTTCCTTTTCTTTCTGTTCATATAGGTGCATTAGGTTTCTCCCTTTTCACCTCTTTCTTCTCTTCTAAATGACACCATTAGCGGGATTAAAAAGAACCTTTCTTTCTTTTCTTGCATTTCGAACTAGTCAAAAGTCATATTCTTCAACCCTTTCTCAACTTGTTTTCATACGAACTAACATTTTGACTTGGGTTTAAAACACATTACATGTCATTTCTGCTTGCTTGCATTTCTTAGTCCACACCTAGTAATTAATAAACTGCATCATGAATTAATCGTAGTCCACTTTATGTTACACAACCAAACCACTTGCACCAATATAAAAATCAAAACTTACCTGAGACAAGGCCCGACTAGTATTTCATCCCCCATCGGATACCTTACCCATCCTGGCAATCCCACTTGGATTTCATCACCAAGGGGAAAGCCCACTCTGTTCTCTAGCAGAGGATAATCTCTAGGGAAAGTATATTTTGGCTAAGCGAGACCAGCTTATCACTGGGCTCATGAAGTGAGGGGAGCTTGCTCCTTAGCAACAGGCCATGTACAGAACCTAACCCAGACTCTTGAGTGCCTAAACAAACTTGAAACCATCCATAGACTACCTTTTCTAGGACCCATTCTAACAACCAACCTCCCAAACATCACTTTAAGGCATAAGCCACAAGATTCTAAAATTTGATTCTTAGGGTTTAACGCTTAGGGTTTGTCTATCTCCATCTCTATTTTTCTATTCCCATCTACTTGTTTGAGCTAGTGAGGACGTTCTTCTTCCTTTTTTCCCAAGAATCTTCAATTTTTTTGAGTTTTTGGAAACCACAGTCACTGGCATTAGTTTTACCACTGACGTCGGTAACCTTTTCCTCACCAGCATCGGTTATCTGACTGATGTCAGCCATCTATTATCACCAACATCAGTTTTTCAACTGATGTCGATCACTGTCACAGTCCTTTTCTTCCAAAAATAGAAACCTAACACCTGACCCTTTTTCTGCCAAAACCACATTCTGAGTTTCTGAAACTAAAAAAACATAGTTTTTGAAATGTGACCCTTCTTGCCTTGAATGGTTTTGACATACGATCAAACCAAGGCCCTTCTTGACCAAGCGAGGCATCAACCGCTTCCACCTTCCCCGTCCATAACTAGTCTTATAATGGAGTTTCACTCAGAGACCGAAAGAACTCCTACTCGACTGACCCCAACTCAACCTCCCATTATCCCTAAAGGGGACCAAGATTTTGAGAGATTCTTGGACCTCAATGTCAAAGCCCTCCAAAACTATCTCGCAAGAAACCCAACGCGAGACTTTTTGGGTGAAGCGGCGATGACATCAACACCATCCGCTACCCAGCCTTTTGCCTCAATCATTAACCCAACCATGGCCAATACGTAAAGTTTGGCCTCCCCGTCTATTTTTTGACCGACCTCCATCAGGGTCTCATTACCCCCTCAACCACCCACAATTCAACCAAGTTCTACATCATACCAGAACTTGATTGTCTCAACTCCACACACTCTTGTGCCCATAAATGTAAAAGTCTCTACCTCTCCTTTTTCCAATGCCATCACACAACCATCTTTGGTGGTATCTAGTCAACTTATACCTTCTACTTCCATAACCCAACCACCTTTAGCCTCCACTTCTGTCCCTGCGACTAGTTACACATATGTTGCACCCCTACAAGCACAACCGACTACATCGTATGCCCCTTCTATCAATTTTCAAGCACCCTACAACCTAGGGGGCACCCCATCTGAAAATCCATCAGCAGATCTCATCAAAATGCTGATGGACAAAATGTCCAGTCTTGAGACCTCTATTTCTGGTTCACACAATGCTCTCTCATATGAGCAAATTTGCAATGAACCCATCCATCCTTCTGTCCTGATCTGACCATACCCCAACCAGTGGGAGCTTCCTAAATTTTCTCTTTTCAAGAGTAAGGAAGACCCACAACAACATCTACGGGCATTCAAACATGCCTGCTATCTCATAGACCATGACGATGCGTTACTTTTACGCACATTCCCCATGTCACTTTCTGGCCCCGCCCTTGACTGGTATAGCTCTCTTACCAGACATTTTATCTTTTCATTCATTTAACTCACCCAATTATTTCTCAACCATTTCTCTATCAATATTACCAAACAAGCCTCAATCACAGACCTCTACTCCATCAGGCAATTTGATGATGAATCAATAGTCAATTTTATCGCCCGTTGGAGAGGCTTGATTAACCAGCTCTCCTTCTCCTTGCCTCAACCTGAGCTCATCAAGCTCTTTTCTTAAGCATGTGCTAGCCACATCTCTTCTACCTTGTGGGTTCAAACATTCTACACTTTCGACGAAGCTTTCACCATGGCCCAAAAGCTTGAACCCGCACCATTGAAGAAGATAAGGCCAAATTGTGTAATACCAACACAAAAGCCACTGACCCTTCTTCTTCCAAACCTTCTTCTTCCCACTCCAAACCCAAAGGAGTGGACAACACTATGGTTTTTAGATCACCATCTTCAAAAACAAGCAACCAATCTCAACCTTCTACATCTCTAAGCATCACCAAACAATTCCAACAATGGTACATCCAGCGTTCATACACTCCACTTGGAGAATCATACGCTTCCATTTTGGAAAAACTTGTCAAGCAGGGGGTCCTCAATCTCCCTCCAATCCGACCACCTCAATTTGACCCTTCAAAATCCCTCCCTACATGGTATAGGGAAGCCGACTTCTGTCACTTTCATCGCGTCCACGACCATGACATCGACAATTGCCGAACCTTCAAAAACATCATTCAAGACATGATAGACAGGGGTGATCTCATCTTGGACAACCCGAATTCCCCACCCAACCAACACATTGACATCTTAAAATAACCATTCCCAAACCATCCTCTTAATCAAAACAATGTCCAGACCTTGACCAATAGCTCCCAAGAGCATGACATACAAACAATCAATACGGTCTCGCCTTTCATCCCTGACCAACCTCTCTCACCAACTCAAGAGGTTAGTCCACCCATCAGTCCCTCACATGTGGATGAACCTCCTTCTCTGATTAGTTCTCCATCAACCTCTCTCATATTGGAGGATGCCTCGACCATACCGGCACCACCGGTCTCACCATCCTCCTTCTTGTTGCCTATGGAGCACCTGACCCTTCCTACTCCTCAACCAAAAATAGAAGGCACCATCATCCCTACCCTCTACCCTCTTAAGGAGCCACACTCTCCTATTTCTTCTCCACCAAGAGAAGACCCAGTCTCTCCACCCATTTCGATCGAGGAAGACCCAGTCACGGTTTCCTCTTGTCTTTTGCCAGGGATTGCTACATCTCACTCACCTCCATCCACATCTGAACCCAAACCCATATCTAACCTCACCTTGCACAATGGTGGCCCTCAACCCAAACCAAAGAAGGCCACTAAACTACACTGGAGGACTCCTCCCCCACCTTCATCATTACCTTCAGTTTTGGGCCCGCATCTGTCCACTTTAATAGGAGTGCTTCCTACTCCCATACTTCATAGAGGCAAGTCGCCTCCATTACTCTCTCAACCCATCAAACATATATCTCCTTCAATCCATTGACCAACACCTCTTACACCTCTCAAACCAAAGTCATCAACCCCCACTGCAACAAGACACACAGACCCATTAGTAGGTTCTTATGCCTTGTTGTTACGGCAATTGTTGCAGTCTTCTCGCATCAATCTCCCACCTCTTAAACCATATCAATCTCTCAAACAAAATCCACCCTGGTTCGACGACACTCAGATTTGTGTGTATCATCGCATGCCTGGGCATGACACTAAGCATTGTTGTGCCCTCAAGGTTGTCATTCACTAATGTTTAGAGAAAGACACCCTCCTTCTCGACCATGTTATCAACAAACCCTCAACACTGCCCCACTCATCAACTCTCAGACCAAGACCATTTTGGTTCGACAACTCTAAATTCTATCACTATCATCACACACTCGGACATGACACTGAGTGTTGTTGTACTCTCAAAGTTGCCATTTATCAACATCAAAGAAAGGATTCCCTTCTCATCAAGGATCCTCTTGACCCCCCCTTCGACAAATCATCAACACCGACCCATGCTTCTCATACCTCATCACCTAAATCAGGATCTCCATGCTAGACTTTGGTCCCTTTGCCACCTTTGACCCCTTTATTTGACATCAACACCGTCAATTTGACCACCAAACCTCAACCGATCTTAACCAATCTGTCTAACATTCTCCCTAGCCACTGGGGGAATTCAATGTTCATCCAGACCTCGACCAACCTTTCAACCCAGTCTCGACCAAATATCAATCACTCTTTTAATCCTAAACCTCGACCAAGCCTCCATCAAGCATCGACCAATTTTGACCAAACATCAACCCTGACCTTGATCAATTGTTCATCTAAGCCTTGACCAAACCTTGAACAATCATCAACCAAGCCTCGACCAACCTTTTCATCAAAACTTCAACCCGACCTCGACCAAACATTCAACCAATCTCGACCAATCAGTGACCATATCGATATCCAACATCAATTAACATGTGACCAATCTTGAAGAGGCAAATGGGGCAAGTCCACTCCTAATTGACTCAGACCTTATCATAATGCACAAGCATGGCCCAAGAACTTATCAGACCTTGAGCCCTTAAATGCCTTACATCTGTGACCATTCTGTTGTTAGTCGAGTACTCGATCACTTGACATTTTACTTGAGCTCATCCCTTGAGCAACTCCCTGTCATTGTCAATCCTCATTCCTTTCAACCCTGTTTCCCCAACACTTCGTCAACCCTTTTTTATCAAGCAGTAATGCTTTGTCCTAATAAAAGGGAACCCTTAAACCTCTAGAGGCTCGTCCATGGCTAAACTTCAGTCAACAAAAACATATCAAAAATGGGATACCTATCATATCAAAGGTCATAAACTCTAAATGTAGACTGCTCCCTCGAAGGATAGCTACATAATTGCTATATTTACTAGACTACTCCCTTGAAGGACAGCTAGGCCAAAGTCATATCAAAGCATTTAAAGCAAAAATATAGACCACTCCCTTGAAGGATGGCTATGACTAACTATTGCTACAGACAACACTCTCTTTCTGAAGCTTCCTGCATCAATCAACTTCACATATATGACCACCAATCAAAGCAACATCCCTATGCAGACTTCCCGCATTGATCAGTCTGCGCAAAAAAAAAATGACTGATAAGCTATCAAGCCATGGACATGCCTATAGTCATTCTCGGGTCACCTATAAAAGGGGCAAGGTTATTCCTGCCACAAAAGGGTTACTCCTTCCTCTCATATCACAATCCTACTTATCACCCCAACATACTCAAGGGACTTCGAGCTCACTTTAATGTCAAAGTGATTCGATTACCTCTCTAACATAACCTATGGTCAACGACGTCATGCATGAATGGGGCTCTTGGTTCTAATAACCCCTATCTATGATGTCCTTCTGGTCCTTGTCAATGAATGGGCGAATATGCCTTTCACTTCTTTTGTACTTTAGTCACATTCAACCAAATTATTTTCTCAATCCAAACCAACCTCAACATTTTCAGACCACCAACATCATCATAGTCCATTTCACATAGTTTCTATGGACACCAATACACATGGAAACTATCGACCAGCCTCAATTTATGTTAAGCATAAACCAATACTTGCTGAAGCATAAATGGACCCAATTCATTTTTAGCATACATCTATCACGCCTACAGAAAATTACTAGGGATGAAAGACCCCTCGACTAATGTTACAGAATACACCATCACACAATATGGAAAAGGCTGTAACATCTTCTTTCTCCTCATCATTTCGACACATGACCACACCCATCATCAACCATTTTTTCTCTTAGTCTAAACTACATTGGTCTGAGGCCCCTTCCAATCTGGGCTATGTAGGCAACACTCGGATGACACGACATCTTCTCGGGTTAGCTCGACCACCCTCGTTTGTTTGTCTCTCTGATGGACAAGCCTTATTTCTTCCTTTTGACCATGACTTGCCCTCGACCAAGACCAATCCATTACCTTTGACCCTTCCTCCCTTTTAGGAAGAACTACATTGGCCTGAGGCCCTCTACACAGGGGCTATGTAGGCAACACTCAGATGACACGACGTCTTCTAGGGTTAACTCGACCACCCTTGTTTGTTCATCTCTCTGATGGATAAACCTTCTTTCTTCCTTTTGACAATGACTTGCCCTCGACCAAGACCAATCCATTACCTTTGACCATTCCTCCCTTTTAGGGAGAACTACATTGGCCTGAGGCCCTTTACATAGGGGCTATGTAGGTAGCACTCAGATGACACGACATCTTTTGGGGTTAGCTCAGCCACATTCTTTCATCCATCCATCCACCTCAACCAATGACCATTGGAGATCATGCCTATCTCCTCCGACCATGACCACTTCTAAGACCACTTTGCCTTGGTTGTTTTTGCATGTATGCTACCTCACGACTGGTTAGCAAAATTGTGCACAACCCATATTTTGACCCTCACAAGTATAAGATCGCAAGCCGGTTGATCTGCACTACTTGTGACATTTTCGTGTTTTTAGGAGCACTTCCTAAGCCTGGGATACCTGAAACATGATGACCATTGGAGCTACAGCTTCGATTGAATAACCCGATCAGCTACGACCACATGCTGGGGCCCGGTTACTTCAATTTTGGCACTCCTCGACCCTTAACCTGTGACAATTTGACCTGACCATCTCGTGAAGTGGTATGCATGTAATCACAACTATTGCAGCATTCACCCTCACCATTTTTCATCCACTCTTTATCAACTCAGCACTTGATTCCCAGTTCCCTTCCCTCAACTCCTGCTTTGAGGGGGAATACCTCATCTCATAATCGGGGCAACCAACCTCTTCCTATTTTTGTCTTGTAATTCACTTGAACAACCAACAAGACAGAATCAAATTTATCCTACACCTGGGGCAATCAACTCCTATTTTTGTCTTGCAGTTCATCTAGAACAACCAACAAGACAAAAAGGGGAAAATGTAGACACCAAAATCGTGTCCACCCCTTGGTCCTTTCTCCCCCCTTAGTCCCCTTTGGTCCACTTAACCACTCCTAACCCATGTCTTATTAATTTGAAATAATTATCTTATTTTGAGTTAATAATTCCCTCTCCCTTGCCACCTCACCACCCTAGGATGCCCTTCTTTAGATTCCCTTCATCCCCCCATGACCCATTTATGACCTATTCCTCATCCTCGCACCCATTTAACCCCTCTCAATTGTTTCTTACCCCACCACTTAAACTTGGTAGTTGGGAAAATGGATGAAAGGCTATTTTTAGCCTTTTTCCTGCCTTCTAGCTGTCGACGTCGGTCAACTATCGACCGACGTCGGCGGTATTGTCGACATCAATTTCCTTCATAATGGTTTTCTACATCCGTTATCCCCCCTTCACCCCTGCTCTTCATCTGACTCTTGAATCTTACACTCTAATCAATCAATTGGCCAATCTTTTCGCTAGACCTCTCACTCTCTCCCTTAGGTACACACAATAGGCTTCTACACCAGCAAGCACAAAAAGTATCAAGAGCCCCACCTTGCAACAGTCTTCTGCATCAACAATAGGTACATCAACAACCTAGGCTCCTACACTTCTCCTTCAGCAGGGAAGAGGTAAGTACTCTTTTATTATGTCATTTTCAATAGCTTTAAATGTCTCTATAATTAGCTTTTCATTTATTACTTCTAAGCCACACTACTAGACTAGACCAGACCTGAATCCTTATCTCCCTATCTCCTTGTTTCCTTTGTCTTTTGTTTGGTCCCTCTTTCAAACTATTCTTTTTTACTACAAAGACCCTGTACAGAGCATTCAACCAGACTCTCAGACCCAGACCCCCAGACTATTCAACCAGACCCATAGCCTTTCTCAGACCCATCCACAGACCAAAAACTCATCTAGACCTCATCCACAGACTACTTCCCTGACTGATGCCGGTCGTAGAGACCACTGACCCCACCAATGTCGGCAGACTAACCAACGTTGACAGACCTTGACAACCGACGCTGGTATGACCACCGACATCGGTGACTGTGACCAGGCTGATAGCAACATTCAGGTAAGCATTTGCTTCCATTTCCTTTTCAGTCCTTCAATCATTTCAATCTTTTATCACTCTGCCTTTTATCAGACATTACTTTTATCAATCAGTGGGTTGACATCCTTCAAGCTTTTGATTTTGGGATCAAGCTTTTCCTTGGCAACCCACCATCTCCTCATCTAACGCCTTCTTTGTCTTAGTCTCTTTCTTTTGTAGGTGTCATCCTCCACAACCAAAGAGGAGTTCTCACAATGTCTAGATAACGCCGTGCATGACTTCATCCAGGTACATACAAGCCTTAGACCATCTCTCTTAGTTTCTTAATTCTCTCTTTGAATGTAGAAAGTGAATCTCGTATAGAAACAGTTAATTTAGAGGAGGTTTTGGTTGGTTAGGTGAAGGTTTCAATTGGTTTATAAGGGTTAGGTTGGTATTCCAAAGAAGGGGTTAGAGGTTCTAGTTTGGTTCTCTTACCTTTGTCTTAATAGAAGGTTTTGAAATTAGAGGTTTGGTGGGTGAAGTTATCTTTTCTTGTGAGATAGCTTCCAAAAATGGAATGGATGGTTCTATAATAGGGGAGATAGGTGTGGATATGGTTACTTCCTCTATTTAGATGTCTAAAAGGGTAGAAGGTAACTTTACTATTTAAATAAGTGGAGGGGGATTGGTAGATTGGTGAATGGGTTATTTATTAGTGAGTGTGTCAAGAACCATGTTAATTGTATGGGTGTTAGGAGAGAATTTGATGTTGTTACTCTCATTTTTGGTGGGATAATGGTTTGGAAAAGGTTGTCTAAATATGTCAATGGATTGATTAAGTGGTGCATTGGGGTCATCCAATCTAAGATCCCCCTTATCAATGAGGGATTGGACAAGGTATTGTACCTATTGATATCATGTCCTATGACTCAGTGAAATGCACCATGATCATTTTCATTATACCAATCTAACATAAGGTGAGAAGCATCACACTGTTGGGGTTATTTAATTAGTGGAAGTTGGATGATATTATCTTTTAATAACTTTTCCAAAATAAAATCATATGGTTCCCCAAGTGGAGTTAATTTCTTCTAGCGACTTCAATTTTGGTTCCTTGGGTTTTGGTTTGAATAATTAGAGGATTTGGAGGTTTGGTTCCTTGAGTTTTCCTAGTTGGTAGATGGTGGAGGTGTATATTTTAATATAATAGCATTTGTAGTTGCTTTATTTTTGGTGTTGGGATTGGTTTGGTTGTTTGGTTTGGAAGAAGAGGGCTCATTGCATTTGTAAGTTGAGTTATTATTCTTCAACTTTAACTTTATTTCATCAATGGCTCTATTCTCTATTTTTCAAGACATGGTAATATCTTCATCAAATGTTTAGAAGCTTTGGATATGTAATGTGGAGGAAATATGTTTTGTACATACTCATGCAAAGAGATCTATGAGTTCAAGTTTGGGCTAGGGGAAGGAAAGTTGGTTAATTAGGCTCCTCCAATAAGCACAAAATTGGCAATGGACTCATCCTCAAAAATATGGATGGATTAGAGGTTGGTAATGGAAAATATATTGGATATATTGATCAAAAAGTGATCAAATAATTTTTGGGCTAGTTGGTTGAAGGAGAAGATGAAATTTTTGGGTATGGAACTATACCAATCCAATTTTGGTCTGAATAATGACGTAGGAAATTAATGAGGAGAAGAGCAACATCATGGGAAATCAAGTAGCATGAATTCCTAAACTCTCTTAAAGGTTGTTGAGGGTCTTCCTTATTGTTAAACTTGGTAAATTTTGGAAATTCCCACTGGGTTAGATAAGGTCTGATAGGGACCAAAGGGTGAATAGGCTCATTACAACTTTGATCATAGGATAAGAGATTATGGGCTCTAGATATGGATTACTCAAGGGTAGTCATCTTGTCCATGATCATCTTCATAAATTATGCTTTGGGTACACTTTTTAGAACCCAGAAGCACCATTGATTACCATGTACAAGCAACTTAACATGTAGAATTTAACTAAAATGCACAAGTAACTAGAATTCAGAAATAACATAGAATGTGAGAGACAATACCCAATTGTATTATTATTCTTCTAGAATGAAATACAATAAAGAAGATTGCCACAGTCTTCTTCCTTACACACCTATAGGGCTCCCACACCTCTAAGGCATAAACATTAAATATCTTCAAGAGCTCACTCTCTCTCTTATAGTCCCAAGACACAACTCAAACATAGAGTTGGTGTTCACCTCCAACCAGTTAGTATCACTACTACTAGTACCACCAGTCAGTATCACTACTGTCAGTACACAAGTGTTCCACGCACTCTAAAACTGAGTACTCCATGCACTCCAAGTAGATCTCACCTGATCTTGCTACCTGATATGTTGCTATCACCTTTGATCTTACTACCCCATAGACCTGCTTTGACCTTGCACACACATACCTGCAAACCAATGATCTTACTTACCATGTAGATCTCTCTACACCCTGAAGAACCCTTGTCCTTGCCTCACCAAGTCCTTATGATTCTCCAAATAGTACCTCGGTGCATCTTCTCCTAGAACTTGCACAACTTGAAACTCTCCCTGATCATACACACTCGGCACCCCTGTGGAATTAGGAGGAGCTACCCTTGCTCTCTTCATACTCAGAAGGAGCTAACCAAGCTCAACTCAAAACTAGAACAAATTACAATATAGCCCATGAGTCTATTATATAGATCTCATGCAAATAATAATTAGACATCCAATTACAATAATTAGATCCACAACTCCAAGGCTAAAATTAGCCTTTAACATGTAAATAATCAGTTTGTTAACAAATTATTCATGCAACTGACAGTTCTAAAAACGCACAGGTGACCGACGTCGATCCCTATCTGCTTGGAGATGACCAACATCGGCTGAATACTACCAATGTCAGTTGCCTTCCTGTCTACCTTTGACCGACGTCGATTGGCCTGATCAATGCCAGTGATTGTGACACTCAACACCCTCCTCCCTTATTTGCATTAGTGAAGCTTTTAGCTCCACAACCTAACAATCTCCCACTTAGAGATAACCAGCTGCACTGTACCTATACTTGTACACCATCTAATCTATTTTTTGACTTGTATCCCTCTTCAAGCTCAACCTTAAAGACCAATCACCACACATCCTATGGTGCAACACCTATCATCCAAGTAACTTGCCAAATCCGAAGTACTTGACCCTATATAGCATGAATCCTTGTTGCTGGTCCCTCTCAGATACTTGAGAACCCACTGAACCGCTTTCCAGTGCTTCCTTCCTGAATTGACTACAAACTTTTTGATAGCACCCACTGCTTGGGCAAACTCAGGTCTATACCAAACCTCATGTGATTTTGGACACTGAATTATCTAGCCCTTGGTGTGCTCCAGTTTTGCATCTTGCATATTGAACCTCGCCAACACCTGATTCACATTAGCTCCCATTGGAGATAAAATCAACCTGTGATCTTCCATGTCTCTCATGCTAAAGAATTTTGCTACTCCTAAATCCTTCATGGCAAACCACTAAACTAACCTTACCTTTAGCTCAGCAAAACCCTATATGTCTAAACCTTTAGCTAGCATATCACCCACATATAGTAATAGGATAATGTTGCAACCATCATCCACCTAGTAAGACAAACATAATGGTTACACTGACATTGACTAAATCCATGCTTTGTCATCCACCTGTCAAACTTGTACCATTATCTTGCAACTTCCTCAAGACCATATGACCTGGCCTTCTGTCTCATGTATCCATTCTCTCTATTCTTTAATCAAGGAATCCATTTGTCTCTCTATGCTTTTATCTCAGCTAGCAACTCTACCAAATCTCCCATTTGGTTTTGCATCCTATTCATGTCATGCTCCCACTGTTTCCTGGATCCTTCTTGCTCTATAGTGAGCAACTAGTATAAAAAAGAGGAACAATGAATTTGAGGCTTACTTACCCTTTTAGTCCTCCACATGGGTGTTTGAGACTCCTTGATAGCTTGCTATCTACCCAAAATCTATTTCAGTGACCGACCTCAGTCACCACACAGTCTGCATCTGATCAACGTCAGTTCCATGCAACTGTCCAGGTCACCAACGCCGATTATCCTACTGACATCAGTCTCCACCTACCCAACACCACTGACTTTGCATATCTACACATGACCAACATCGGTGCCTGTCTATTCGATGCTGGTTTCCCATAATCGATGTCAGTACCTATGTTTTCCTGTGAGTGATGACTTTTTACTCGCGAGCTCTCTTTGGATCAAAACCTTGTCCAAACTGCCTTGCTCAGAGTTACTCAGTCCCATCCACTGATATCTATCCATCATCTCCTCCAAGAACACCAAGGCTTTCCAGTTCTTAAGTTTGTCAAAGACATCTGACTTCCTCTTAAGAACATGCATCTCTTTCTTGCTCATGTGACCAAGCCTACAAAGCCATGTCCTCGCAATAGAAGAAGAATCAGTAATACAAGCAAGTAGATAAAGAGTACTTGCTTTCTTACCACCTGCTAATTCAAGTGCATCCACTATGAGAGTTCTTGTGCATCTCACATCACCAAACTTCCCTAAAGAAATTAGCCGCATCTTCAAGACTAGGACTTGCATGACCTTTTTCAACACCCATGTGTTGGTCGCCTGCAATTTTAGCAACACTTCCCCTTTGCCAATACTTTGAAAAGGCTCACCAACCCCTCTATATGGGGCTATATGGAAAGAGGCAATAGAATCTATAAACCAAGATTATACTTTATCCAAGGAACATCCTAGAGCATCTTGTGCAACAACACCTACAACATCTGCTTCTTCAGTTCTTTCATGCTGATCTTCTACCAACCAACAATATTTTTTTACCTACTCTTTCTTTCCATAACACCATAATAGACCATTCATGCTTTTCAATTCCTCCATTCTTAGTGTACTTTCTTCTACCATTGCTATACTCCCACTCAATCATAAACCCTTAAGAGTGACCTGTAATCAAACACAAAACCTACTCCCTGCAACCTTTGCTCTGATACCACTTTGTCAGGAATCTAGAACAACAAACATGCTCTGACTCCACTATTAAGACCTAGGAAGCACCATTGATTACCATGTACTAGCAAATTAATATGCAAAATTTAACCAAAAGTAACAAGTAACTAAAATTCAAAAATAACACAGAATATGAGAGACAATACCCAATTATATTATTACTCTTCCAAAAGGAAATACAACAAAGAAGATTGCCACAGTCTTCTTACTTACACACCTCTAGGGCTCCCACACCTCTAGGGCATAAACAATAAATCTCTTCAAGAGCTCACTCTCTCTCTTATAGTCCCAACACACAAATCAAACACAGAGTTGGTGTTCACCTCCAACCAGTCAGTATCACTACTGACAGTACCACCAGTCAGTATGACTACTGCCAGTACACAAGTGCTCCACACACTCCACAAGTGCTCCATGCACTCCAAGTACTCAACATACTCCAATTAGATCTCCCTTGATCTTGCTACCTATTGTGTTGCTATCACCTTTGATCTTGCTACCCCACAGACCTCCTTTGACCTCACACACACACACACCTATAAATCAATGATCTTACTTACCACATGTAGATCTCTTTACAACCTGAAGAACCCTTGTCCTTGCCTCACCAAGTCCTTATGATTCTCCAAACTAGTACCCCAGTGGATCTTCTCTCAGAACTTGCACAACCTACAGCTCTCCATGATCATACACACTCGGCACCCCTGTGAAACTAGGAGGAGCTACCCTTGCTCTTTTCACACTTAGAAGGAGCTAACCAAGCTCAACTCAAAACTAGAACAAATTACAATACAACCCATGAGTCTATTATATAGATCTCATGCAAATAATAATTAGACATCCAATTACAATAATTAGATCCACAGCTCCAAGGCTAAAATTAGCCTTTAACATGCAAACAACTAGTTCGTTAACAAACTGTTCGTGCAACTGACAGTTCTAAAAATACACAGGTGACTGACGTCGGTCCCTGTCTACCTGGAGATGACCAACATCAGCTAAATACTATTGCTTTCAGTTTCCTTCTTGTCTACCTTTGACTAACGTCAGTTGGCCTGACTGACATTGGTGACTGTGACACTCAGCACCCTCCTCCCCTGTTTGCATCAGTGAAGCTTTTAGCTCCACAACCTAACAAGGGTGAATAGGCTCATTACAACTTTGATCATAAGACAAGAGATTATGGGCTCTAGATATGGATTACTCAAGGTTAGTCATCTTTTCCATGATCATCTTCATAAATTATGCTTTGGGTTGAGTACTCAGAAGGTTGTAGGATGCATATTATGGTGCTGGTGGTTGAGAAACATGTTGATAGTGGGTAGGAAGTTGAGAGGTTACCACATATTTATATGTGGATGCCAATGGTTGGGTATAAGATACATATTTATATGTGGATGTTGATGGTTAGGTAGAGTTAGGTGGTTTGGTAGTGGGCATATGCCCTTGTGGGTTATGGATATAACTAAAGGTATCTTGTTAGGTAGGAGTGGTAGTTGGGTTAGTGGTTGACGGAAGGGTAGTGGCCTTTGTAATAATCAATGGTAACATAAAGAGTATGGAAACCATAAGGATTTGAATTTGAGTAGTGTTTTATGGGTTGGAGGTAATTATAGGGAGATGGGTAGTGATATAGTTAGGCATTCCTATTACATATGAGTGATTGGTAGGTGGTATAAGGGCAATGGTAGTTTAGGTTGGTTGATTTTGAGTAGTAGCCTCAAGGGGGTTGTTGGTTGATGATAATGATTAGGTAACTAAAGTTTTATTAGTAACCATGGTAGTAGAGGTACTCCCCATGAGGTGGAGAGGCATGCCATAAGGTAGATCTATAGGTGAGGTCAAAACTAGGATTTGATAAGACATAGTTCTAAGATAATGTTGTAAGGTTGTGTGATTATTTAGGAAAGTGACAAAATATGCATCTCTTGAGACTACCCAAATAGGAATTCCTATAGAGTGAGGGGATTCCATGGGTTTTAAAATGTGTTCCATGGGTGATGAGTTGGAAGAGGTTGATTGACTTGGTGGTAAGTTTTGTTCCTCAAAGTCCCTTTGCTGTTGGTGAGTAAGAACCACACAATAAAATAAGAAAGGAATAATACATTCACACACCTCAAAACAAAGATAAATCAAAGAATATTCAAGGAAAAAAATGCATTCACTAAGAGTGAATTAGGTCCTAATATTATTTTTAATATCTCTTTTGGCTTATGCCTTAGACAAGTGTGAAGAGGAAATTAGCTTGAATAGGTCCTAGAAAGATAGTTTATGTTTGGTTTCAAGTTGCATTTAGGTGATAAAAAAGTATGTATTAAATTAAGTACATGGCTTGATACTTGGGGATTGCTTCCCTCACATCATAATATTGCAACCATTTTAGGTGATTACCTTATATAACAATTACCAAAGCTTATACTTAGCCAGAGAACTAAGTTGGTTATCCCCTCGGTGATTAAACCAATTATGATAATCGAGAAATGGTAAGGTGATAATTTAGGTGATGAAATCCTATTCAAGCCTTGTCTCAAATGTGTTTTATGTTTATTTTAGTGTAATTATTTTGGTTTGTGTACTATTTGTGCAATACTATTAATTTACTTTGCTTAAATTAAACTAGAGGAGCTAATTAAACAAGCAAACAAACTATGTATGCAAGTTAATTTTAATCCTAAAGTAATTTTTTTGGGGGTTTATTTAAATTAAAAAAACAATTAAAATTAATATAAATGGAACATGAAAATTCAATCCTAATTCTAGGATGAATTCTCTTTTTTACTCTCTTTTAGAAATGCAAGAAAATAAAATTTAACTTTTACTAAAAAAATGCAACTAAAACTTGTGTTTCTCCTTTTTTTAAAGAAATAAAGACATTGATTTTATAATAATTCAAATAATATGAATTTAAATAATACAATTCTAAATTTCCTAAAACATATATGAACCCAAGAAAACTCAAGGGTCCCATCAGGTGTGCTAAAATGTTGCTTTTCTTAATTCTGGAAGAAAGAAACTAGTAAAGAAGGGTGTGTAGAAAAACATGTTATAATGTATGCAAATTTAATCCAAGTGACTAAATATATCTCCTCTTTGTCTTGGGATGATGAAATAAAAATAATAAAACTCTTAAACACACTTGTTTGTTAGATGAGTATATGGGTGGATTGCCTAGCATGAGCTAGATCCTAGAAGCGAAAGCTTTAAAGGAAGTTGTCAATCCACCTACTTTAAAAACTTAAGTTTGATAAATAAAAATGATATATTTTACATAAAATGACAGAAAACTGAGACTAAAAATATAAAATGACATAAATGAACTAAAATTAAAAAAAAGAAGTCAAATGTTTTGCTAAAACAATGACTAGATAAAAGCAACTAATGCTGAAATTTAGTCAAAGAACAAGGTTGTGGTTTTGGTTTGGGGTTGATAAATGAATAAGTTGGATAATTGGTAAAAGGGTAAATTATTGTAATAGTTTAAATGGATGACTTCCAATATGGTAGGAATCCAAAGAGATAAGGAAGGTAAATATGGAAAAGGTATGAGTTGGCCAAAAGGGTGGTGATGTAAAAGGGGCAAAAGGGAAAATGGATAAGAGTGGTAAATGGGAAAAATGGGTAGGAGAGAAAGGAGGTGAAGGAAGAAGTAAAAAACAAAAGTAAGGAATAAATACTTGAAATAAAATAAAAACAAAGTTACCTCATTCTCATTGAAGATTGAAGATGGTTGATGATGGTGTTGTTGTTGATGAAGATGGCTTGAAATTTTGGTAGAGCTTCATTGATTTATAATTTTATCCTTCAAGATGATGATTTTCCTCCTTGAATAATGCTTCCAAACTTTAAAGATTTAAATGTTCCTAACCAAAAACCAACTTGAACATGGGTGAAGGAGAAGGAGGGGATTTATAGCATTTGTTGTCAAAAAACATGCCAAAGAAGTGGAATAGTGAAGTATGGTGCCATTTTTCAAGTGGGCTCATAAATGACAAAGGGGATAAGTGTTGGGACTACCACATTTTTGGTTTGTCTCCCACCTTGCACATGAGTCTAATTTGGAGTGTGAATCATGCACATGGGCTCAAATGAGGCCAAAAGACTTTTCACCAAACTAATTTGTCTTTTGGCTACGTGACCCATGAAGTTTTGGCACCATTATCCATGTGGGTGAATGGGTGGTCATGAAAGACAAGGGGGTGAGATTCCCACTTAGCCAATAGGTTTCCCACTTGGTTGGTTCATCTCCCAAATTGATAAAGAGTCCAAAATGGAGTGTGAATCATGTACATGGGCTCATATGGGTCTAAAATACTTTCCACCACTCACTTTCATCTTTTGGCTAAGTGCCCCATGAATTTTGGAACTATTATCCATGCATGAGGACAAAAACACATGTTGAATGATGGTCCCATTGGGAAAAATTCACCATACTCCAAAGGAGGGGCCATTTGGTACTTAATGATGTCATGAGGTACCTTGGAGGAGGGTCCTAGGTGGGGTATGATGTCCCACTTTAGGCCACCTCACTTCCAAGCCATTTAACTTGCCATATCACCTTCCATGTCACTTCCCATGTCACTTTCCATGTCACACGCCATGTTACTTTCCATGTCATCATGAATAGTGATAGTGGGTCCCATAGTGAATAGTGATAGTGAATAGTAATTTCAAATAGTACTATGTGAATAGGAGAATAGTGATTTGGTTAGTTTAATATGGGTTAGTTAAGGGTTAAAAAGGTTTTGGGGGGTCTTTAGGGGGTCCTGAGGCATTTAATCATCAAAAAATTCAAGTGTGTAGTTTTCTAGTGTCTACACTTTGATGTCAAGCACACTTTCCTATCTTGGTCAATCTATCTATGATTTTATCTCTTACCTTGTCCTATCCTACCCCATATAAATCCCTTTCACTAGTATTATATCACTACTCTTTCTAGGTGTCTTGCATACTTAGCATCTTATGTGCCTCTCTCACATCTTATATGAACTAGCATCTTGTGCACCTTTCTTCATCACTTGGTACTTATATTTTCAAAGTCTAACGAGTTTGATGTGCCCATAAACTTAGGTGTATATCCTTAAGTTATTAGAAAGAATTCATGCTCAGCTCAACCAAATGGATTTATGTGTAGAATCACCATAATAATTTGCTTTTAGGCATAAAATTATCTCATTCACTCTTCACCAAAAAAACAAAAAACATAAGGAAATGTTTGGATTGCACCAAACTCTATTTTGGTTAGCATAACATAGTCAAATTATGACTAAGAATTTAGTGTCTAATTGTGAAAGTGTTATCATATTTCCTATAAGGCTTCAATTGGTTGTGATTGAAATGCTTAGGGAGCATTTTACTTGACAATGTACATAGCTTGCATGTGTTAGTTTCTATCATGTTGTGGATGGAATATTGACCCATCCACCTAATTTTTAGCTTTCTTAGGTGCTTGAGGTACTTAGAGTCATATATCAATACCAATTTTCATTTAATTAGTACCTTACACTTAATATGCTTGTCATACCACAACTTCTAGCATGCCTTTTCTATGTATTGGCTCTACCTTGCTTGGGAGCACACCTCATATAAGCACTCCAAGTCCTCTAACCTCACACTTAATGATTCTTGGTCATATAAATGACTAATATACATAATGAACAATTATGGCACAATAAAATTTATTAGAAGAACTACCTCAGTACTAAACACCAATTGAAATAGTGTAGCCTTGTTCAGGTACTTATAGGTTGTGTGATATGCCCATAGTACTTCTGACACTCGATCAACCCAATCCTTGAAACTAAAATCACATATATTCATGAGGCATTATAGTATTATATTTTTTAATGTCTCAGTGGTTCCATTCACTTATGGATGATAAGGGGTGGTCTTATGGTGCACCACTATGTACTCAGTTAGTAGGATCTGCATAGTTTCATTGATGAAGTGTGTGCCTTTATAACTAGTCAAACTAAGTGGGCACCCATAGTGAATTATGATGTTATTACATATGAGCCTTTTAGCTATGTTATTTGTGTAGTCTTCTATTATCACTATCTCGACCCACTTAGTGAAATAATTGATGGCTACTAGAATGTATCTTGTGCCCATGCACCTTGTTATGGGAGTAATTGGCCTAATGAAATCAATGGCCCATTTTAAAAATGGATACTAAGAGAGAATGGGAATGAGGGGAATCTAATATTGATGATTAGGTTTCCATATGTGTTGGTAGATGTCACATGCCCTAGTGCAATCTTTTGTATCTTAGAATAGATTTGGCCATCACAAGCCTGACTGCAATACCTTGTATGTCATAGTGTCTATAGTGTAATAGCCTCCTACTATCCCTTCATGTACCTATTATAAGATAAAGTCTCTTTCATGTTTTAAGACACATCAGCTTAGGACTTCATCTCAACCTGATTTATACAATTCCTTTCTAATGAGCTAAAAGGGAGTGGTGCAAATTACAAGTTTCTTCTCTTTGGTTATCATGGTCTAGGATGCAGATCTAAATGTTATAAGTGTCTATCTCCACTAAGTCCTTAGGTAAATTTTGGAATCTATATAGTTTCACATCTAACATGTCATATTTAATAGGTGCTACTATATTACTAGAGTTGATGTGGCAAAAATGGTTTGGGCCTGAGTTCTATTTTCTAAGTTTGATGACAATTAAGAACTAGAATTCTTGAAATATAACTATCCATCTAAAAATACACCCATGGATAATGGGATTATTCACAAGGTACTTAAGCACCTTGTGATTGGTGAATAAGATGAATGGGTTTTCCAACAAGTATTTCTTGAATTTTGTAGGGCATAGACCATGGATAATGCCTCATGCTCAATGGTAGTATAGTTCTATTTTGACTAGGTTAGTTTCCTACTTGTGAAGGAGATGGTATGATATATATTACATTTTATATGTTGCACTAGAATGGAACCAATTACATATCCAAATTCATTAGCATGCATGTATAATGGAGTTATCTAGTTAAGAAATTATAAAATAGGTGCACTAGCCAATTTGATCTTCAGGGTTTTAGAAGCATCTTCTTATGTTGGGCCCTAGTAGAATGGGCCATCCTTGCAAAATATATCCTCTAGTAATGACACAATATTTTCATAACTCCTTATAAATTTCCTATATTATTTTTAATGTCCAAGAAAGGTGAAAACATTTTTCTACATTGAGGGTGTCTAGAGATAGATGATTATTACGATCTTCATGGGGTCGATGAGTAGACCATATTTACATATGATATGCCTGAGCAAGGTTACAAAGGGTGTTTAAAAGATACACTTCTTATATTTTAAGGATATATATAGATACCTACACCTTTCAAACATCAAGTGTGGGTTGTCGTAATGGTCTTTCACTAACCAATATACTTACCAATCATCCAAGGACACTTGGAAGAACTTGTGGATGAAGTCCTTAAATTTGGTGATCACCACTCTAGAGAACATGGATGGCATGTTATTGAGTCCAAAGGGAATCAAGAAATATGTGAAAGAATGCCATTCAATCATAAAATTATGTTTAGGCTTGTATTCTTCCTCAATCTAGACTTGATAGTATCCTAAGAACCCATTAGTGAAAGTGTATATTTTACAACCTACGACGTCATCCAAGAATTCATTGATAAATAGATTAGGGAAGGGGTTAATGAAGTAGTTGGTATTAAATAGTCTATAATCAACATAGATATGGATGTGCCCATCTTTTTTTATGCTAATAACCATGGGGCTTACCCATTCTGACTCTTGCATCAGGTAGATCACTCATGTGGTTAGCATACCATCAATTTCTATTTTGACCTTAGCATGAAGATTGGGGTTCATTCTATAGGGGCACTTTTTTATAGGTCTTGCACCATCAACCATATTTATACTCATATTCATAAGTGATGGGTTGGTACCCTTCATGTATTACTAATTCTAAGTGAACAAGTCTTGGAAGTCTTTTAGGAGATCCTCAATTTGTGCTAAATCCACATAAGACCAATATGTGCCTAGAGTAGCCATCTTTGGTTACCCTTCTGAGCTAATGTATACCTTGGTAGTTTTGAGTAGTGTACATTAGGGATCATTCCTCTCCTGGTATAAGTCCTTTAATTATCAATTTACCTTAGTTATTTCTATGTAAAGATGATTAGGGTCTTCTTTTTAGGGTTTCTATCATCCACTTGGAACACAAGATTGTTTTTTTCTGTCAAGGTCATTTAGTGGTGTGCCTTCCAAGTATCATCATCTTCTTCACTTGAGTCACTATTAAGCACTTTTTCCTTAAAAAAATTAGGAGCACCAACCCTTTTTACCTGAACATGTATTTTAGGCACTCCTCTAGGATTGCAGTGTCTACAAACACTTCCCTTAGAATTACTTGTAGTGGCTTGATCAACTCTAGGTTTTGTGAAGAAAAAGAGAAGGTGTACAAAAATATCTCCTTGAGTGCATCCCAATTTATTGTCTCATGGTTCTTCTCATTGACAATGTACCATGATCACACCCATGTCTTTAAATTTATATAAAATGCATATACCCACAAGTTCCTTGGGGTATTTGCACCACAGTCAGTCTAAGTTTCTTCGCACAAGCACACATGTACTAATGGGTTTGAATCACTAGAGTATGAAAAAATGTCTAGATCCTAGTTGCTTTTCCTAAATCTAGTTTAGATGATTTATTTTACATCTTACTAAGTTGGTAAGATAGGCCTTTTCACTTACCACCAATGAGTGACAATGTTTCTCAAAGTATACACTAGTGTACCCATTTTGTTATCTCCTTTGGGATTCATGATTCTAGGTCAAAAACATAGTCTTCCACAAGTTTTGTCCCCTCGTATCCTAGAAGTGTAACAAGTTTACCTTTGCTTAGGTGAAACTATATATTTTAATTCTTTCTATCATAAGGGACCTATCTTTTTGAAGTTTAATCAATATAGACCTAGCCAGTTATCATAGGTTTTGGTGCTTTCATGGTCACCAAGCAACACCTCTAACTAGTCATCTCATAAGCTTCTTCAACCCATTGGTCATAAGAAACATTGGTGTATCTAAGGTCAAATATCCATCATCCCAAGAAATCATTCTTTGGTCTTTGGGGTTAAGAATATTTGTGCCTTACACTATGATGTTGTAGATATAGTTGATCTCATCTTCTAGATCAACACTTTCTACATAATGGGTCCTTGGTCACTTGAGAGGGGGATCATTACCCTTTACTTTCCATTTTAAAAGGTAATATAACACTTATTGAAATGCATATAAATTTTATTCACATAACACCATGGCCTTCCCAAGAGCATTAGATAATTATATAATTATCCAACTCAATCACTTTGAAGTCAACACAAAATTCAACACCCATGATATCTATAAAGATGATTTATATAATTATGATTGGTTACATCTTAGATTTGTTGGAAATGAAAAGTACATGAGGGGAAGGCCTCAAGTCTAGCCTACCCATCTTTTTTCATGCATTGTTTGTTAAGATATTAACCTTAGCACCTATGTCCATGAACAACTCACATAAAAACCATCCATCAATAGTAGTATTCACTAGGAGTTCTTGATTATACTTCATAGTTTATGTATGTTACATGGTGAAATAACTTCAACTAGATTCTATCCTACATAATTTAAGATCAAGTTCTTTAATAGGGGAAACATCCCTTCTATCTATAGGAGGTGTAAGATTTATATTAGCTCTTGTACTTAGCCTTTTGGCCATATTGCTTCTTGTGAGGGGAAGCATCTTGTACTTCTAGGTCTCACACCAATTAGAGCTCCCCTTCTAGGTTATGAATCACACTCATAGCCTACTAAAATATATATTTCTATCATGTAGGTTATGGGTAAGGCATAACTTTGGGTTCAAGCTATGTTATGCACTCAATGCAAATATATTACCTATATTCTAGGCATAACTTAGGTACTGATATAATTGGTGGTTGAGTAGTGAATCCATTATGAGTAGTTACCTATACTTTGATTGGATTCATGTAGGTTGGTTGCACCATAATAATCCACTTTTATACTTTTGTCTTGTTCATGATAATTCTTGTACCATTATCTGCACTAGGCCTACCTTGGGTCAATTTATTGTACAAGTCAAGGCATTCATCAAATTTATGTGTTCCTAGACAATACCCACACATTGGATGTGTAGGTAAGTCATAATGATAATGCTCTATCAAACCATACTTGTAACATGAATGTGGAGGGAATCTTCCTCCACCATGTCATCCACCTTGCCTTTTAGCACCTTTTTGTATTCCATAGCCTACATTTTATTAGCCATAGCCCTCATTTCCTTGGGTCATCTGCCTGGTGCCTCTCTCCATGTTTTTGTGCATCTCATTAATCACATGGAAATCAACTATGGTATGGGTGTAAGCATCACATAAAAAATAGTAAATGGTTGTGTTAACCTTATTGGCACATTATAATAAAGGGTAGTTTTGAAAATCATGTACTTCATGACAAACCTCATAGCGTATAAGAAATGTATGCACATTTTTAAGAGGGTAGATATTCCTATTATGGTCTTCTATCTTAAAATCAATGCACCATAATATACTTAAAGCATCTTGAGATGAACTAGAAATTATTTTCTAGAGTTGGGAGGCCATGGACATTATCTGCACCTCCATTAATGGGTTCATTCCCATATTGACACTCCTAACTACCTTGACTCTAAGTGTGGCTTTTAGTGATTTAAGAGGGTTAGTGAATGATTTCATGGAAAATGATATCTTGAATGGTACAAAAAATCCTCCAATGAACCATTTCATATGTTGGTATGGGTGAATGTCATAAGGAATCTTGGATAGAATATTTTTGAACCTAGAATCATGCATGCACATGCTTTTGAGAGCCCTTGGTTAATCTCCTTAAGAGGGATGATGTTATGTTGTTCAAACTTGGGTATGTAAAATTACTTCAATGTGTCATAGTCAACCATATAATTTTTAGTGATGTATATCATGTACAAAAAAACATTCTTAACCTTTTTTTCTTATTCCACTCCCTTAAGTAATGCTTACAAAATCACTTCTTTATGTAAGACTCTAGATTTAACATGTCAATCTATGGTTATAAAATGTATTTTTTCTTATTATCAGGTTATATAAGGTCTATTTACTATCTCAATCCATTCATCAACTTACCAAATCTTTCTCAGACTTAATGCACCTCTTTCCACAATTTTGCCTTCCTTATTCATAGTCCTTGTAGTGGTTCACTAAATCAAGTCTTCATGCAAACTTTCCAAAAATTATTGGATTATTAAATGGATTATAATATTATTTATTTATGTTATATAGGGTCATAATTACCTCTAATTTCTATACCAACACTCTCAAATTCTCCACTCACACCCTTACACCACTCTGCATACAATTATCACACTCCTACTAGCCTTCTTTTTGGGATTTTAGTCCTTGTACAAATTTGTAATTTCAAATATCTCAAAAATAATTATTCTTATATGTACCATTTATTTTAATTTATCTATCCACTGACTTATAAACCCTAGTTCTCTATTGATGTCACTTTTCAAATTTGTTTTTTACCTCTATTGGCTCCAATTAAGTTTATTGGGTCTTTTTATGACCCTGTCTACATATAGTTGGTTAAAACCCATAAAAAAAGGTATATAAAAACTATATAACCATAAAAATAATATTTTATATCAAAAAACCTAACTCCACAAAAAAATTATGAGTTTTGGCTGGTTAGATTAGGAGATAATCAACTAATCCTAGTTTAGGGTTTTACCTTTTCCTGTCTCAATTGAGACCTCTTAAATTCCACCAATGGAATTTGAAGGAATTAAAAAGCCTAAAATTAGGTTTTTATGGTCTATATAGACACTTTAAAAATATTCCAATCCCTAAATTCCACTAGTCATTCCACTATTAGGCATTTACACATGAAAACAATCTTATCTATATCAAGAAATGACTAAATATGGGTCTGTGTTTGAGGTTAATGTCTCAAAATTATTTCATACTCAAACCTAATACTATTACAAAATTAAATATATTAAAATACACTTAATATATTTTACTACAACCTTTGAGCTTCAAACATTTGATCTTTCTTTTCTAAACTCCAATACTCAGTTCTTCACACTAATGGATTTAACAATAAACAGGGGCACTCTTGGTTGTACCTATTTACACATCATAAATATCATGTTGTCTTTGATTATGTGGGATTTTTAATCACACTATAAAATATTTCACTATACCACTCTCATACCACTATTACAACTCATAGTCTGTATATAAAAGATTCAACACCCATAACATGGGTCTATGTATTCTTTGCATAAACACTAATGTATATATTATCATTCCCTAAAACTAAAAAATCAAATACATTTCAATTTCTTTCAAGAATATTTATAATAGTTGTACAATGTTATTTGATCAACCTTAAAGAAACATACATTCTATATTACACATAATAGGGTCTGCTCTTGTAGCTGTTACAACAGGGTTTTCTCTTTGATCCTTACAAACAAACACTAGTAATGCAATCATATTTATTCATTATCTAATTTTTACTTAGACACATTTGAAACAACTTCAAATATATTCATTATATTCCTTTATTCAACCTTAATACATGCATTCAAAAACAAATAATGTAAATAATAAGATTTTTAAAGGCCTTCCACATAGGTATGAGCTCATATTCTTTTCAAAATAGGGGTTTTCAAAACCCAAAAACTCTATCATACAAAATTTTCCATTCCTCATATCAACTCCTCAAATGGATTATTCATCACTCACCTTAATCTAACTCCAAGACTCCTAAAACAATTGTATAACTAAATTTTCCACCTTTTCCTACGTGGGGATCTATTTGTTACATAGCATAATTTCTTGGTTTTACATAATATGACATCTTAAAACCTATCAAATATACTAAAAGATGTTTTATAGACCTCTAACTATGCCAAACCCCCTAGACAATTTTAACACACTTTCCACCTACACAAATTTATCAAGAGTCCTTATATAATGGATTTACAAGATCCAAATTTTAAATATGGAATTTTGGTAGTAAAATGATCAATTCAAAATACATGCATCTTAAAACCACCTAAACTACACATATGGACTCATAATGACCTCTAGCACCTATAAGATAAATCTAAGAAAAAAATGAAACTATTTTTGGGTCCTCAAGGGATGCCATTACATTATAATACCAAGATAAGAAGTATTTTCCACATGTCTCTCATATAGGTTTACATTATCTTGGGCCCCACATGTAGGCCTCCTCTAATTTACCTTCATACCTTCACATGAAACAACAGTGTTAAAAAAAAACATATCTACTACCTTTTCCTCCTTGCTATGTAGGTGTACTCCAATATTCCTCTTCTTCAATCTGATCCACCTTCTTCTTCACTCCATTATCAACCATTAATGAAAATGTACATTCCTCTTCCTTCACCAATACTCCTTGTGCTTCCCATTCTATCTCATGTACTACTTGTGCTTATCTTTTGCTTACCTCGTACTCATATACATGCTTAGTTTGTTATTGTAACTCTTAAACATCTTATTCATGAATATTCTATCTCTTATTTACTTTTTTATGATCATTCCAAACCATCTCCTTTATATCTCAATTACAATGAAAAACTCTATCTTTCTATCCTCTCTTATAATTCATCTCTCTTACTCTTTGTTGTTGCATACTACTATCAACATTCATTAGACACTTGCTACCCTATGTTAATATCTATGGTAACTCCAAAATTTCCCTCGAAATATCTATCTTTGTCCTTGTCTCAATAGACATGCTTATCTTCTTAATCTATCATTTTTAAATTTTATAACCTACCTTGCATGGTGTTACCCCATGCCTTCTTGAACTGGAGCTACATGTTCATGTGGTTTCTCTTGTACCACCTCTTCATTTCTTCTCTCATCCATTATTTCTTGTAAAGATTCACCTTGATACCTATCATCTCTTTCTTCTCTTTGTTCTCTCCTCCTGATAACATACTTTATAGCCTCCATTTTCATCATCAATGGAGCAATCAACTCAGTCATCATCCTGACCAAATCATCATCCCTTCTAGATCTCTCCATGGAGCATTATCCTTGATCACCTATACTACAATGTGTTGACACAATGGATTGCACCCTTGATAAGAGGCTGAGCTCCTACCTTCCACACATCACAATGGAAACTACCCTATGGGCTTGACAAAATTGGGGGGAGAGTCTTTAGGTAAGGGCTAGCTCCCTTTGATGTATCCTTTAGGTCCTAGATTTCCTACTGCTAACAAATAATTGAAAGGGGGGTTGAAAAGGGAGAAGGATGCTGAAAATAGAACCTAAACCTAAACTAAAAAGGTGATATAGCAAAAAAATTTAATTTACCTAGCTCGAACCTACACTTTTCACCAAGGACAAGCTAACATACACTTCATTTGATATAGGAAACTCTTCTATGTCAGTGAGATAGGGGTCCATGGAGATATAGGGAGGAAGAACTACCAGAGGTATTTTGAGACACTCTATGGTAGCCTATTCACATGCACTTATATTCTTGTTGTAGACACTTCTGGCAGACCTACAGAAGGAGAAACTTCACAATGCACTAGACATGCTGGAATCATTCTATGAAAGCATAAAATAAAATGACTTAACACAAAATGAAAACATAGACATATACATGAGTGCAAGCTCAAATGGAGGTAAAAATTTCTAAGTCTTGATTCAAGATAAAATATAATAGAGTTCCACCTTACAAAACCAGAGATTTTTGGGTAGAGCTTTGCCTTACAAGCTAAGAAGATCCTGAAGATCTTTTAACCCACTAAGAAGATATATCCTTTTCTCAAATGAGAAGATTACAATATATAGAGAGAAAGAGGAAAATAATTTGGCACCCTTCTTACAAGTGGCCCATGTGCATTGAGAGCATTGGGAAGAGGAAAGCTGCTTGATAGATAATGTTATGTTGGCTCTTACTTTGACTTTGGTGTTCAAACATTAATGTGAAAGCATGGGCTGCACCTCTTTTCTACAAATAAGACTATTACTTTAAGGTATTCATGCAACTTGTCTTCTCATCAATGCAAAGTGAAGAAAAATGGATCACGCCATTCACTATTCGTGCCTCTTGATGACCAATTCATAGACACTATGTCAATTACTGGAGTAACTCCTTGAGTTGACACCTTCCTTCTCCACTAGGACTATTTTGTCTATCTCTACACTTGGCTCTTTTGCCCCTTCTTGGCTTTGTTTTCTTTCTATCCTTAAGCCTTTGAATTCCTTCAGGTTCATATTTTTTATTAAAAAACCAATGGCTATTTCATTTCTAAAAAGTTGACATCTATGCATCCATTTCCCTCCTTAGCAATTCTTTCATGTTTCTCCCGCTTTCTTTGGCCACTTTCCACTGATCTCAACAAGTGACACATAGCGTGTTATGCTATGAAATAGGTGAGGACACATGGTAACATCTACTTAACTTATAGAATCTTTAAGTACCTTTTGAGATTCCTACAAAATATGACACATGGCAGCTTCTACTGAGCTTTACCAATTCATCTGGGGCCCACCACAGTCCTTACTCAAATATTAGAATGAAAGGAATAAACTATATATGTTGATATTTTTCAGCTTCTACTAAGCTTTACAAAGGAAATGTGGCACATTTCACTACTTTTAGAGATAAATTATGATGTGTCCCAACAGATGACACTTGGCAGCTTCTGCTCTCAAGCTTTCCTTTGATCCCTTTACAAGCATTCCCTACCCTCTACAAGGGCACTTAGCCTTTGGGCTTTGGGAGACTCCCTTGAACCTTCCGATTGAACCAAATGATTAAATGAATAATTGGTTCAATGGTTTAATGGTTCAATACTATGTTCTACTCATCATTTGACTGCTTGAACCAATCGCTTGAACCAACCTCTTGAATTGAGCACTTGAACCTACCACTTGAACCAATCACTTGAACCAACAATGACTCAATAGTTCAACATTTCAATGGTTCAATAATTATAAGTTTAAAGTGATTAAACCAAGCCATTGAACCAAATTGATGAACCAAAGTGATGAACCAAAGCATTGAACCAAACCATTGGACCGATTATTGAACTGAGCCGATGAATTTTGCCATTGAACCAATTATTGAACTGACTACTTGAACCAAACCAATTGAACTCAGAATTGTCCATTTTGTGCCTAAGTGTTGGGAACCTATTTCTTCCCTGTAGAGTTTGTAGAAACACCTGTAGATTCCATAGAAACACTTGTAGAGTCTATAGAAACACTTGCAGAGTCCATAAAAACACCTGTAGAGTCTATATAAATGCTTTTAGAGTCTGTAGAAACTTCCAAGACTTGTGTAAAATCAAGAAATGAACTGGCTCAGAATAGTAGGGAAAGAAGGGGACCGATTTTGGCCTGTTAGACCAAAAATGGTGAACAAATTGGTGACTCTCAAGAGAAGCATGCCTGCTATGATTAAAAACTATTTGCCTTAAAATATATTGGGCACAGAGTCAAAACAAAACTTGGAAAAGGTTAGAAATAGCCCCAATGGATCCAAGAATCAATCATGAAGCTTTTAGCCTAGACACAAGGGAAAACACACACAAGGCTAAAAACACTACTTGTGCAAACAACACTTAGGGAAAACATGGAAAGAAAAATGAAAGCAAGCTACTATATATAGCTAACTAGGTATATTTTCCTCCTTCCTAGATCAAAGGGAAAATTTCTTAATTCCCCTTCCTGGAAAGAAAACTTATGATGCCAGACAAGTGGTTGAATGAAATGGAGATTTGGTGACCTGCTCCTCTTGCCTGCCACCTTCATTGGCTTGCATCCGAGTAGATCAGAATAAAACATGCTTCCAACATAGATGTACTCTATTTTTTCTTGGAAGATTTTTGAATGCTAGCTCTTCATGCTAGCATGTTTTATCAAGAAATCAATGGTTGTTGGCTCATCACCATAAGCCCTTTGATATGCACAATCCCTTTGCAATGCATCATGGTTTGACCCATTCCCTTCTATTTTATTGAAGACCCTATCAAAATCATCCTCTACTTCCTCATGGCCTTTTTGAAGAAGGGTGACTATTGTGATGTCTAAAATGGAATCACAAACTAATTGCTCATCCCACAGAACATCACCTTCTTGTTCAAAGCTCCCCTCTACAAGGTTATCCTCAAGATGGACAAGCCTCTCCTTTTCTTGCTGAAGGATCAAAGTCTCTAGTTGTTCAAAGACATCCATCTAATATTCCTCCAACTCAAGCTCCTTAGAATAGTCATCCTCCTCATTGAAGCAACAAGGAAGTTCATCAAATAAGGGAGGAGAGAGATCACCATGGTTACGTTCCTCTTCATATTGCTGGAACATCTGCATATATGCATGACATGTATCTTCTCCATTGATGATGATGTCTTTAGAAAGAGCCTCCATGATTATTTCCTCTTCATTATTTCACATGATAGACTCTTGGGAAACTAAAAATTGGATCTTCTCTTCCTCACTCACCTCCTATAAAATAGGTTCCTCATTGAGAATGGATAAAGTGGAAGACTAATGATTAAAACCATGTGGAAGAGGAGGCAATCCTTGAGCTAGAATTGAATGATTCTCCTCTTTCCATTTGGATAGCACTTCATCTATATCAGATGTGGTCTGATATCTCTCTTGTAGGTGTGTAGATGGGGTGTGTTTAGAAATGGAAACTACTACATCCATCACACGTTGGCTGAGGAATCTCACTCTGGATTCCAACATTGCAATTCTCTTGGCTATATCTTCTTGGAAGAGCCTTTCTTAGAGGTCATAAGAATCATCATGATGAGTAAGAGTAGGTTCATCCTTTTTAAGTTTTTTATCAAAACCTTTCTCCTCCTTCCTGCCCCATGATTCCATTATTTGTTTCCAAGTCAGGATCTTGCCATCATGTTGAGAGACCTGAGGAAGTTGAGGAATACTAGGAAGGGTTTGCTGATGCATAGGAAGAGCTATTTCAATTGAAAATTTATTTGGTGTGTATAATCCCATTGCTTAGAACCATGGACCTTGTTTTGTTTCATGTAGTTTTCATCAAGCTCAGGTTGTTTATGGAATCACCTCAAATAGCTCTCCTGGTTACCCTTCAATAATGAGGGAAGTAATGCTAGAGTTTGAGGTGGTTCCACAACAACCTGAGCTTCACCAAAGTTATACAAAAAATGTGATTTATTGATGGCACCAAGACTGCTTAACCAGTTGATTCAACTTGGAGTCACCATTGGTGTTGATGAAAAAGCCTCCAAAGGTTGGTTGGTTGAAGAACACACCAAAAATTCTTCAACTCTTTGGACAAAACTTGTCCTAGTTGGTCCCACTATGCATGCCAAAAACTATTGACATAGTGGATTTCACCCTTGATAGGAGGTTGAGCTCCTGCATTCCACACGTCACAATGGAAACTCCTTTCTTGCTTGTGGGCCTGACAAAACTAGGGGGATAGTCTCTAGGTAAGGGCTAGCTCCCTTTGATGTATCCTTTAGGTCCTAGATTTCCTTTTGTTAATAAATAAATGAAAAAGGGGGGGGGGTTGAAAAGGGAGAAGGATGCTGAAAATAGAACCTAAACCTAAACTAAAAAGGTGATACACAAAAAAAAGTTGATCTACCTAGCTCAAACCTACACTTTTCACCAAGGACAAGCTAACATACACTTCATCTGATATGGGAAACTCTTCTGTGTCAATGAGATAGGGGTCTGTGGAGATACAAGGAGGAAGAACTACCAGAGGTGTTCTGAGACACTCTATGCTAGCTTGTTCACATGCACCTATATTCCTACTGTAGACACTTTTGGCAGACCTAAAAAAGAAGAAACTTCACAATTCACTAGACATGCTAGAATCATTCTATGAAAGCATAAAATAAAATGACTTAACACAAAATGAAAACATAGACATATATGTGAGTGCAAGCTCAAATGGAGATAAAAATTGCTAAGTCTTGATTCAAGATAAAATTTGGCAGAGTTCTGCCTTACAAACCCAGATATTTTTGGGTAGAGATTTGCCTTACAGGCTAAGAAGATCCTAAAGATCTTCTAACCTGCTAAGAAGATAAATCTTTTTCTCAAATGAGAATTTTACAATATATAGAGAGAAAGAGGAAAAGACTTTGGTGCCCTTCTTACAAGTGGCCCATGTGCATTGAGAACATTGGGAAGAGGAAATCCACTTAATAGATAATGCTGTGTTGACTCCTACTTTGACTTTAGCATTCAAAAATTAATGTGAAAGCATGGGCTGCACCTCTTTTCTACAAACAAGATTGCTCCTTCAAGGCATTCACATGGCTTGTCTTCTCATCAATGCAAAGTGAAGAAAAATGGGTCACGCCATTCACTGTTCGCACCTCTTGGTGACCAGTTCATAGACATTATGTCAAATGCTGGAGTAACTCCTTGAGTTGACACCTTCCTTCACCACTAGGATTTTTTTTTTGTTTTTACACTTGGCTCTTTTTCGCCTTCTTGGCTTTGTCTTCCTTCTAGCCTTAAGCCTTTGAATTCCTTCAGGTTTGTGATTTTTATTAAAAAACCAATAGTTTTTTCATTTCTTCAAAGTTGACGTCTGTGCACCCATCGCCCTCTTTAGCAATTCTTTCATGTTTCTCCCACTTGCTTTGGCCACTTTTCACTGATCTCAACAAGTGACACATGGTGTGTTCTACTGTGAAATAGGTGAGGACACGTGGCAACATCCACTTAACTTATAAAAGCTTTAAGTGCCTTTTGAGAGTCCTACAGAAGATGACACATGGTGAATTCCACTAAGCTTTAGCAATTAATTTGGGTCCCACCACAGTCCTTACTCAAATATCAAAATGAAAGGAAGAAACTATGGATGTTGACACTTGTCAACTTCTGTTGAGTTGAGCTTTACAAGGGACACGTGGCACATTTCACTACTTTTAGAGATAAATTATGATGTGTCTCGATAGATGACACTTGGTAGCTTCTACTCTTAGGCTTTCATTTCATCCCTTTGTAAGCATTCCCTACCCTCCACAAGGGCACTTGGCCTTTAAGCTTTGGGAGACCCCCTTGAACCTTTCAATTGAACTGACTGATTGAACCAACAATTAGTTCAATGGTTCAATGGTTTAATATTGTGTTCTACTCAACATTTAACCACTTGAACCAACCACTTGAACCAAGTGCTTGAACCAATTTCTTGAACCAATAATGGTTCAATAGCTCAATGGTTTAATGGTTCAATATTTCCAAGTTTAAAGCAATTGAACCAAGCTGTTGATCCAAAGTGATGAACCAAAGCAATGAACCAAAGCATTGAACCAAACCATTAGACCGACTATTGAATCGAGTCAATGAATTTTGCCATTAAACCAAAGCATTGAACCAAGGAATTGAACCAATTGTTGAATCAAATATTGAACTGACTGATTGAACCAAACCAATTGAACTTGGAATGGTCAATTTTGTGCCTAAGTGTTGGGAACCTATTTCTTCCCTATAGAGTCTATAGAAATACCTGTAGAGTCTATAAAAACACTTGTAGAGTCTATAGAAACACTTGTAAAGTCCATAAAAACACTTTCAATGTCTGTAGAAATGCTTGTAGAGTCCTTAGAAACTTCCAAGACTTGTGCAAAATCAAAAAATGAACTGGCTCAGAACAACAGGGAAAGAAGGGGACCAAATTTGGCATGTTGGACCAAAAATGGTCAACACAATGTACTTAAAAACACATTTTTATTCCCTTTATAAATCTAAAAAATCTTTCCCTAAGCTATGATACCAAAATGATTCAGAACATATACAAAGAAACCATTCTTAACGTTTATTTCTTATTCCAATCCCTTAAGCAATGCTTACAAAATCACTTCTTTATGCAAGAATCTAGATTTCACATGTCAATATATGGTTTTCAAAAGTATTTTTTCTTATTATCAATTTATATAAGGTCTCTTTACTATCTCAATCCATTCAACTCTTTCTAAGACTCAATTCACCTCTATCCACAATTTTGCCTTCCTTATTCATAGTCCTTGCAGTGGTTCACTAGGTCAAGTCTTCATGTAAAATTTCCAAATATTATTGGATTATTAAATGGATTATAATATTATTTATTTAGGTCTAATATGGTCACACTAACCTCTCATTCCCATACCAACACTCTCTAATTCTCCACTCACACCCTTACACCACTTTGCATATAATTATCACACTCTTACTAGCCCTATTTTTGGGATTTTAGTCCTTTTATAGATTTATAATTTCACATATATAAAAAAATTATTCATTAAAGTACCCTTTAAATTTAATTTATCTATCCACCAACCTATATACCATAACTCTCTATTTAGATCACTTTTCAAACTTGTTTTTTTACCTCTATTGACTCTAATTAGGTCTGTTAGGTCTTTTTATGACCCTATCTACATATAGTTGGCTAAAAATAATAAAAAAAGGCATGGAAAAAATATATAAACATAAAAATACTATTTTATATTAAAAAAACATAAAAATACTATTTTATATAAAAAAACTAACTCCACAAAAAAATTTATGAGTTTTGGCTAGTTAGATTAGGAAATAATCAACTAACCCTAGTTTAGGGTTTTACCTTATCCCATCTCAGTTGAGACCTCTTAAATTCCACCAATGGAATTTTAAGGCATTTAAAATAATAAAATTAGGTTTTTATGGTCTATCTATACCCTATGAAAATATTCCAATCCCTAAATTCTACTATTCATCCCACTTTTAGGTATTTGCACACAAAAATCATCTTGTCTGTATCAAGAAATGACTAAATATGGGTATATGTTCAGAGTTAATGTCTCAAAATTATTTCCTTATCCAAAATAATACTCTTAAAATATTAAATATATTAAAATACACTTACTATAGTTTAATATAACCTTTGAACTTCAAATCTTTATCTTTCTTTTCTAAACTCTAATACTCAATTCTTCACACTAATATATTCAACAGTAAATAGGGGCACTCTTACTTGTACCTATTTACACATCATAAGGATCATGCCATATCTAATTATGTGATATTTATGATCACATTAAATTATATCCAAATTATTAAATATTTCACTATACCATTCTCATACCACTATTACAACTCACAGTCTCTATATAAAAGATTTAACACCCATAACAGGGGTCTATGTATTCTTTTCATGAACACCAATGGATATATTATCATTACCTAGAAATAAAACATTAGATACATTTAAATTTTCTTCAATAACATTTATAATTATTATCCAATGTTATTTTATTAACCTTTAAGCAACATATATTCTATATTACACATAATAGGATCTGCTCTTGTAGTTGTTATAACAAGATTTTCTCCTTGTTCCTTACAAATAATCAAACACTAGTATTATAATCACATTTAGTAATCATATAATTTACACTTAGAAACATTTTAAATAATTTCCAATATCATTAGTCTCTACCTTTATTCAATCTTAATACATGTATCTAACAACAAACAATATAAACAACAAGATTTGCAAAGACCTTCCACATAGGTCTGAACTCATATTCTTTTCAAAACAAGGGTTTAAAACACCCAAAAACTCTATCATAAAAAAATTTCCATTCCTCATATCAAATATTTGAGTGGATTATTCATATCTCACCTTAATCTAACTCCAAGAATCCTAAAAAATTGTATAATTGAATTTTCCACCTTTTCCTATGTGGGGGTTTATTTATTACATAACATAATTTATTGGTTTTACATAATATGACATGTCTTAAGACTTATAAAATAGAATAAAAGATGTTTCATATACCTCTAACTATTCCAAAACCCATAGACAAGTTTAACACACTTTCCACCTACACAAATTACTCAAGATTCCTCATACAATGGTTTTACAAGATTTAAATTTTTAAATAGGGACTTTTGGCAAGAAAATGAGTAATTCAAATTCTATGCATCTTGAAACCACCTAAAATAAACATATGGAATCATAATGACCTCTAACACCTATAAGATCAGTCTAAGATAAAAATGAAACTATTTTGGGGTCCTGAAGGGATGCCACTACATTAGTTAGGATCAAATTTGCTATACCAAGTATGAACGTGATCAAGCAGAGTTATCATGAACTATGTTACTTTGTGCTCCAACTAGGTTATGCCCTGAGCATTCCATTATAATTCACATTTTAACACATGCTATCTAAGGAATTTTCCACACCTTAATACTTTGGAAAGTGCATGGCCATCTTGTGACATATTTAATGTGGGGGGAAGCTAGCATCTGAGGTATTTATCCCCTCTATACTTGTCTTGTTAGTAACCCTCAAATTCTTATATATATTGGGTTAGGAACTAGTCCCATTATTAATACTAGAACCATAGATTATAATGGAGCTTTAATACTCACTTTTGTCATTGGGCCACTTCTTGTGGGCTATTACCTAGTTTATGTAGCTGATATTAGATGAACTAGAATTCTTTCACTCATGTTCTATGTTGGTGAGCTAGCACCCAAAGTTCTAGAGGTATCCTCACTTAAATATACATAAGGAACAAATTTTTCAATTACAAAATTGTATTCCAAGTCTACAAAATTGTAATGTTTTATGTGGATAACATGGTCAGTTATCACTCTTCTTTTTTCATGTGTGGGATCTAGTGCATGAGCTAACTCCACAAGTTCAAAGGGGGTAGGCACTTCAAACACATATTCAATGGTTAAATTTTATAGGGACCCAACACATTATTCAAATGTCAATATTTGAGCTTGATCTATGGCTTCATTTTTCCTCTCCTCACATTGCTACAATTCAAGAGATCCTTCCCAATGACCTTCCTACTTTCTACAAGTTCTCTCAACACTTCCAAGTTCTATATATTCTATCAACCTATACCTAATCTTGTTATAAGTCTATATCATAAGCTCTTAGTTGTTAATATACTCATGCCCTTCCATTTTAATTCACATATGCATCCCCTTCTTTACTATTGCATTGCTCATATGTGGAAGGACTTGTTGGGACCAAAATAGCCCCATTTAAAAAAAAAGGGGACCTTGGAGAAACCCTAAAGTTTGAACATGGAAATTTAGCATGATAGGATCATTTATAGAATTTGAATATCATCCAATCTATTAAAATAAAACTTACTTTGTTTTATTTTTGTTAACATTGATAATAAATAGCCTTTATTGCTCTAGTTATAGGTTTCATGACATTTGTCCCTGAGCATTTCATGTTTCAAAACCCTAGCCAAGGCCCTCCATTTAAATTTGAATAATGGTGGGAACCAAATTAGCAGATTTTTTTTTAAAATCCATTTTGGGACCTAAGGATAAACCTCATTTTTTAAGATTAGACATGTTTTTTTAACATAACTAAAACTTAAAATACTTGGCCCCCTTTGTTATTTCCCCGCTTTAAAAGTTCTTTTATTTGCCTAACTAATATTCATTTTTCAAGGTGCTTTTAGTATGTCCTAAATTAGCCTGATATTTTAACCTTAAGGCCCTGATGTATTCATTAATAAAATTGAGACCTTTGTCTTAAAACCTTAGCCTAGGTCCTAGCTTCTTGAGTTAAATTTTATGTTAGCTCGGTCCTTTGATTTAAAACTTAGTCTAAGGTTCTAATCCTAAGGCCCAAATGTATTTATTAATATGAGTGAGACCTTAGTCTTAATACCTTAATCCTAAGCCTTTTATATCTCTATAGTCCTAACTTAACTTCCTTATATCTTGTAGGATCCAATGACCCACATTTTATCCAGTATTTGATCTAATGGAGCAAGGAAAGTTTGAGATTTGACTTAAATAACATGCATCTTGGATGATCAATGGTTTGTGTTTTCTCATAGACTTCTAATCAAATATCATGAGGAAATCCCAATAGAATATGTCATATATCCCATTGGACCAATCATATTTAAGCTCTCAGATCATAATCAATAGTTCTCACTTCATTGTGGCCTCTCGATTGAATGGAGAGAGATGCGGTTAAAAAGTCAAAGGGTTATGAAAAGCCTAAATGATCAACATGAAACACCCTTTCATTTGATTATCAAAGATAAATGGGTCTTACTTGATAAAACAACCAATCATGAGGAATTTCTCAGATCATGATCGATAGTTGATACTTCATCATAGATTTTGATCCAACAGAGTAAATTAAGTCCAAGATCCTAGGAATCCCTATTGATATGCCAAGTGACATTGTCACATTAGGTCATAATAATTTTATGAGCCTAACATTTATGTTTGTGTGACCATCATTTGACATCTATGAGGATGTATTTGGCATCCACACAATCATCAACTTTAAAACCATCAAATAAAAAACTTCACTAGCTTAAGATTGACATTCATGCAATTGTCATTTGACATATGTAAGGACATATTTGACATCCACAAGACCATCAAGTTTAATCTAATTAATTATTATGCCTAGGGTTAAAATACATTCCAAAATCTTTCTGTAAGGCTCAAAAATGGATTTACAAACTAAGGGAAGTGATCAAAAGATGCTCAAACACTAAAAATATTCAATTTTCAAAATATGGAAATGGTCATATGGTCCAAGTATATGAAAAATAAATATATTCTCGGTCTATACTTTAAAGTTCCCATGACATTTTATTCAAACATCATGAACCTTAAACTATAGACTTATACTAAGTCTTATCTTAAAGAGAGTCCTTATATCATAAAATTTAGACCAAATGATCCTAGCTAAAGGTTTTAATGTGTTTTTTCAATACAATAAAATCCTATTTTTTTATTAGACCATTATGTCATGTTGATACTTTTGAGCATATTTTATAGGCCTTGGTATAAATATTTTAGACCAATGTTTACATTGTGTTCATTAAACACTACGTAAACATTGGCCTAGTTATGCTATGGCCCCCTTGCATATAAATTAGAAAACTTAGGCATAAAACCCTTAGCCTAAGGTTTTTTTCATGCTTAATAAGTAAAACAAACCTTGGCCTAAGATACTTAAGCCTAAGTCATGATTTTAATAATGTGTTAACTTAATGTTTAAGCATCTCTAGAGATGAACGATTCATGCTTCATCACTAGATTTTGATCCAATAATGTAAAGGTTCTCATATAATTTTCCACAAGGCCTCAAAAACCCATGAGTTTGATGTGTGGTGAAATCACATTTGAAGCAGAGCTGATAAGATGATCTGATGATTCATGCTTCATCACTGGAATGTGATCTAATGGCATGAAGTTTATCATGACTCTTAAAATTCCCATGAGATCATCACATGGCCAACATTCATTCATCAAAGCACTGGCATAGGATTTGGAGCATAGAGAGGCATGTAAAGATTCCAAGTGTCACTATCATGGGGTTTGTAATAGAAGGATCCAATCATAGATAAGGGCCCAGATTATAATCAATGAATTGTGCTAAATCTAGATTTTAATCTAATGAAGAAAAATAAAAGAGGCATTTTTAAATGCCAAAGGTTAGTGTTCAAATGGAATTTATGAAAAATGCCATGAAAGTCCCATATTGATGCTACATAGGTGCCATCAAGGAAAAAAAGGATAAAATACAAGATCTTATGGGCTCAAAAATGCAAAGGTATAAAGGCAAAGGCCCAAATCAAATCTAAGGCATGTATAAGTGAAATCATAGATATATTTCACCATTAAATCTCCAAAACCCTAACCCCTAGATAAAAGTGACCCAAATGGACTTAATTGGTTGTAACTTGATCTAAAAATAACTTAATTGTGTTTTTGAGCATGAGAGAGCTTTCATAGACACCATTCCTACTACTGTAAACAATTTTTAGGAATAGAGATAATGGTAGCTAACAAACAACAATTGAAGGAAGAGACCAAGCTCTACTTATCGATATATAATGAAGGTTGGATCTTCAAAGACACTAAATTAGACCTTACAACCCTAAATATCTTAGGATTTAGGAATTGGTCTAAGCTCTTCTTCATGGTAGAGGAGTTACCACCCATTTCCAAGGAGGAACAAATAATTACCACCATAAGCATGAGGCACTATGACTTGGTTGCATTCTAGATGGATGGCCTTCACCATGCCAGGTATTACACTACTTAGACATCCTTGCTCCTATCTTTGTTGACTATAGAATTGAATAATAAATGGATCATTAGGGAGGGAAAATCCAAGGAAATAACATATATTTATCCTGTAGCATTTGAAAAATATTATAAGCTCCATCTTCCCCATGTGGATTTATCCAAGATAAAAGAGTGGACAAGAAACCATGACCTGGACTCTATCCTTAAACCCTAGTTACACCAAAGCCCTCATATCTTTAAGGACTTTGAGGAAAAAATCCTAGTATTATAATTTAGGGAGGGTATTAGGGTTATAATTACCTTATTAAACTAAGCCTTTGGAGCCCCCTCAACCACCTATGTGAATAAAATCTAGGTTTCATTTATGCATTTCATGGTGGAAGAAAAGCTTACCCCTCTAATTAGAGATTTAATCATCATCTTCCTCACCAAAAAAATTACTACCATTAAAAAGAAGACCTCTAAGCAATTTTAGATGATGTCATACCTACTAGATTCCCTTCTTGCCTCTATCAACGTCCTTTGTATTAGAAACTAGTCCCTAGATGGAAAAACTAATATTTCACACCACTATTCTAGATTGCATATCTTCAAGTACAAGAATCACATGTAGTATATTTGTGACTACATTTATCCACCCATAGTTGAGACCATCATCAGTGTTCCCATGCCTAGGGTCCACCCCTAATCAAGACATATATTGAATTGATGGGTGACATCTGTTATTACCTTGATTACATGGTCATTAAGGTTGAGGGGTTCATGTCCTAACCTCACAAGTTGTTAGTATATGTTTCTATCAAACTAGATAAGTAAGAAATTGCTTACCAATTCCTACATGGAATTGATGGCACTTATAAAGAAAAGAAGAAATGTCTTCTCAACCCCTTCCCTTTGATCATTGGAAGTACCATACTCTAGGACTAGAAATAGGTTGAGACCAAGGCTAGACACTGGGATTCATTTGGTTTTTAACTTGATGAAATTAATATGTGAGATCCTAAGGGTATATTGACCAGCCACTTGAAGGACAAGAAACTTCCAAATCCTAGATATGTACATCAACTTGGTGTTCATGACACCATATACATTAAATTTAAGAATTATGAAGAGGTGTTGGCCAAGATTCAAGGACATAACATCAAACTTGAACATAGGTTAATCAAGGATGACAATACATCAAGGGAAGCATGGAAAATGCATCATTTTTAATATCAATTAATACTTAGACCATCTGGGATATCCCAAGAGTAGCCCCAGGTAGAACAACCACAACCACAACCTCAAGTGTAAATTATGAAAAAGCAAGATGAATAAGGTAAGGACAAGGAGAAGTTGGGAGAATTAAATTTGGAAGAGAGACCTGGGGAGACCCCCCCACCTTCAACACTTACCCAAAGGCCACATTATCTAGTGGAATATTTGGATATGATAACCTTGGATCTAGAATAAATACTTGAGGGTGCCCTCAAGGAACTAGTAAAGGCCTATGACTCAAATAGGGAAGAGGAACCCAAGGAAGAAAAAGGAAAAGATCTTTCCCCTATGGTATCCAAAGAAAAGAGGAGGGCAGAGCTGACATCGGTCCCTATTAGACAATGTAAGAGACCAAAATTGAATTTCACTCACCCCACCAATGAAATCAATCTCTTCAATGATGAATTTCCAATTTATGGACTAATCATTCTTGACTAGTTCATTTATGGAAAGTTACAAAATATTTTTTCTTTTTCTCATTCATGGTCCATGATAAGAGTTGTTAATATTGAGATACAAGATGACATAAAGCCATAGATTAGGGATATGGTGAAAGAGAAAGAAGAAAGAAGAATTGTGGTCACCCAAGGACTAGAAGGAAAGAAGATGGATGCTCCCTGAGTATCAAGTAGCTCAGGTGTGGAGGTCCAAGAACCTCCCAAGTTTAAGAAGCTAGTCACTACCTTCTAATTCAACCCTAAAATAGCTAAATTGGAAAGGGGCTATAATAAGGATAGCTATGGTTAGAACATATGAATTCACCTTTCAAAAGGTGGATCCCTTTATGGGATTAACCCTTATGGGAGGCCAATATCTTGGTGAGGTAGTCATTTATGAAGAGGATGTGGAAAGATTGATTGAGGCCCAATTAGCATAGGTTAAAGCTAGAGTCTAGGGGATGAAGTAGAGGATCTTAAATTTGGAAAGAGAAAAATAAAACCTATAGACACAAGCAATTCTATTAGTTCTTGAATCCATGACCAAAATGTTTGATGAGTCATTATATGACATGTTTAAGGCACTCAAAATAATGAAACTAAGGCAAAGTACATTAGAGGGGTGGTGTGCATTAGCCAAGAGCTTGGTCACCCAATGGCAAGCCTTAAAGGAAAAAATAGGCAAACTTATTGACATTTGAGCAAGTAAATAGAACCCAGGCTTCAAACCATCAATTTAGGACACTTGAGCACAATTATAGGAATTATGGTTGACAAGGTTAAAATTTTTAGTGCTTGGCACAATGATGTGGGAAGACTCCTAGAAGATGATAATAATAAGATCATAGACATGATATTAAATGCAAAAAAAAGATAAATGAATCTAGGAGAATTAAATAAGCCATGACTAGGAATGACAAGGAACTTGATGACTTGGAAAATCAAGAGAAGGAGTGTATCATGAAGCTTGTTGTGGATCTAGAGCTAGTTGATGACTAACATGCTAAAGCCATGAGCATCCTCTAGAAACAATACTAAAATGCCCCATTAGAAAATTAAGCAATATTCTATTTTGTAAAATCTTGTAACTTTTGAAGTAGAATATTCCATTGTAAAGTCATATGCTAGTTTGTTAGCATATTTGCCTCTAGGTTAGTATGATTATAGAAATCACGTGTATTTTATAACTTGTAAGGCTAGTTGTCATTATATTTGTACACTTGTATGTTATAAATTATTGATACAATACCTGGTATTTCTATAAAGGCATGTATTACCATTTGTAAAAGAGAGATTTTTGAGAAACCTTTGTGCATTGGAAGAAGTAAATATAATCAAGGAATTCTACAAGGATTTTCCATATTTGATGTGTCAATTTTTGATATAGCTTTCCTCTCAATTACTGCTAGAGGTATTGAATTTGAATGGTGTCTTTGAATTATGAGTTGCATTTTATAATCATAGGGTTTTTAATTTGTGCATATGCTAGATTAGTTGGAGGATCTTAAGTTTTGATTCACTTCATTTTTCTCTATATTTAGATGTGCTAATTCTATTTGATTATAGTAGTAAATCCTTAAAGTATACCTAGTTCTTGTGATTTTTTACATTATCATTTGAAGCTTGCCTGGTATATAATGGAATTTGAGCTTAAGATATGTTGCATTATATATTGGTTTAATGCATACTCAGTTGTAATTGATGCTTTGTCATAATATTTTAGATTAAAATTTCCAATCACTCATTTATTTTCTACCTTACCCTTCTCTTTGTTCCTTTTTTTTCACCAAATCATTTTAGTTTTAGCTTCATTATAAATATCCACTTAGGTTAGTTTGTATCTTAAATATGGAATATAATACACTAAGTATTAATTAAAACTCTATGCAATTCATAAAGAATGGACTAAGGTGGCTCCCAACCACCAAATCATATTAATATTGTGGAACAATTTATCTTGCTATACTGCTATTTTACCATAAGCAACTAGATTATCAAAACCTACAACTCATGCTTTGAATTTTCAAAATTCTAAAATGATAAGTGTTATTTAAACACTAAGAGCACCTATGGTTCATTTAGAAGAATCAATAGGAGAAGCTCCAACAGGTGTTAGAAGGAGGGTGATGAATTCTTTGAATCTTTTTTGATCTTAGTCTATTTTATCTAAAGATCAGTATATCTTTGTTTTTGAGTGAATTATTTTCTTATAAGTATAAATATCATTGACCTTTGATATTTATAGTGCATCTTTGTGTTTCCTTTGAAGTTCTTTGGGCATTGATACTTTATTTTGATAAATTTAGCTTTAAGCTTTGAGAATCCATAGTATTTGAGGTTTGGACAACTCATTTGGATTAAAGGTGGGCATATCTTTCATAAATCTAAGTTCCTTTAAGCTTAAAAATATAAAGATAGACCATATTTATGTAATTAAATGCATTTTTGAGCTAATTCATTTGAAGATCAACATCCTTTGCATTTTTTTCATACCACCTTTACAAAATAAGCTCAATGTGAAGGTCTAACTCTTGTTCTTTTTAAAATTTAACTTGATACATCATATTTTAGGCAGGATCTTCAAACTTCAAGCTAGAATTGCCTAAGATTAGAAAAAAATCACACTCAGAGACTAGGGAGCCTTTTCTTAAGATTGAGGTCCATAAAAAAGATAGACATGACAAAGGTAGATGTAGGAGATCCATATCTTTTCCAACTTAACCTCTTCAAGGTACCTATGCCTTCAATGTTCATCCAAGTATGGCTTGGTTGGGATAATCCTTAATAAATATACCAGGTGTGGTACATGACATCCCATGTAACCCTAAAAAGTACTTAACTAAATTTAGTCCAATGGGTATAGTAACTGCTGAAGAACATATAAAATCCTATAAATCAGCCTTAAGATTGTTGAATGTTATGCATGAGGATGTAGCTTGTAGTTATTCCCCTTCACCTTTAAGGATGCTACTTATGAATGGTTCTTAAACTTGCCTAATAATTACATCACTAGTTGGGATGATTTTAATAATGCATTTATAGATTAATTTGGTAAAATTGTTAGTTCTTATGTTATCTACCATTAGTTCACCACCATTAAAAGAGATGTAAGTGAGCCTATTAGGTCCTTCAATGCTAGATTTGAAAAAATGTTTAGTAAGACCATAGACCCTTATAATCCTAATGATGTCTTAGCTCTAGAGATTTACAAAGATGTAGTAGATCTCATGACCTCTATGTTTTTAAAGAGATCTATGCCAGCCATAACTTCATTAGCTAGATCCTATGCTAAAGCAGTAACCATCATTGATCAGATGTAACCGCAAGAGCAAATGGCATATTTTATGCCAAATATCAACCCATAAATGCCTATGATGAACTTATTCCCAAACAATAACCAAAATATCCTAGCATTGAAATAGCTCCCAAACCTAACTTAGTTTCCATTGAGTCATGCAACTCCCAATTAAAATTTAGGATTCTTAAGTCATCTTGTAGACACCTAAATCTGGACACCAATGACCATCAATAAGGGTTTTGACCAATTTATACCAAAATGCATAATTTGGCCTAAAGACACTAAAACACATTAAAAGATTTGAAATTTATATATTCAAGTGCCAATTTTGGCTAGAGTTTCATTAAATGGGGTAATGAAATTTATGGGCCAGTTAACTTTGATCTGATCATTTCAAGTCAAAATGCCAATTTTGCACCTAGGTATTCTGGATTACTCTTTTCTATCAAATCTCTTACACAAGACATGTGCCTTTTTTATTTGGTGTTGACAACATCCTAAATGGGATAATGAATCCAATGCATCTAACATTGCATCATAATTCCAATCCAATCAAATTTTGGGCCAATAACCAAAAAAATTGATCAATTTGATTAGTTTGTGCATAAATTGCCAAGGTTTTGCATCAAAGTGCTTAATCATGTTTTAGGCTAATTAAACCAAATCAGGGTTTTAGGTTAATTTTCCATGAGGGTTGTTGAATATTTATTTTTGGAAATTGATTTCTATTAACTACATCATCAGGTGACCTCATTTTTTGGAAAGGCATCCCTAGGTCATAAATGCCAAAAATATCTAAATAAAGCCACCCTATGCCTCATCAATGCCTCCCATGCCTCTTAAATTCTCCTCTATCCTAAATATTGATGATACTATTTATGTATTTTAATTACATAATTGGATTATTAATTAGCCACACATCTCAATCATGAGATGGATGGTTCAGGTTGATTCTAGCAATTTTCCAAAATATATAAATAGGAGGTCTTGCCACATGAATTTAAGGATTTCATATGCCAAAGTTATAATGCTAAATTTATTCCAAAGCTTCATGAAAATTAGTGTCATAATTATAAAATATTGAGCCAAGCCAAATGAATCCAAAGCCACATAAGGTGCCAAGGAGAGATGGAGGTAGGCAAGCTTCCATTGAAGTAGACTTCATGAACACACAGCTGAGAAAGCTACTACAACAAGCTATTTGGAGCATCCAAGGAAGGTGAAGGATTTATTTATATTTTTATTCTAGTTGTGTTTCTTATTTAGTTTTGTTGAATATTCTCCTCCCTTGAGATAGGCTTAGGGTTTTATCTTAGTGTGTTCTTTGTTTGGATTTTCTTTCATTCACTAATACCATACTAATCTCCCCTATTGTAATCCTATGTTCATTAATCAACCAATCAATCATGTTTTCCATAGTTAGGGTCCAATGATTATAACTACCTATGGGAAAATCATTCCATACCATCCTACCTACATTTCTCAATGATTATAACCACCTTTAGGAAAATCATTGTGTTGCCACCCTTCTAATTTTTCTACCCATATAGGGGCACACTGTTATCTTATTTATCTATCTTAATTGGGGTAGCTCCAACTTCTCAATGATTATAACCACCTTTGGGAAAATCATTGTGTTTCCCCCCTTCTAATTTTTATACCCATATAGGGGCATGTTGTTATCTTGTTTATCTATCTTAATTGGGGTAGATCCACCTTCTCAATGATTATAACCACCTTTGGGCAAATCATTATGTTATCATGCCACGTTTCCACTATCGGGGTGTAATGCTTATAACTGCCTTTAGGAAAACCATTTTATACCATCCCATTTGCATTGTCAATGATTTTGACCAAATTTTCAAACTCATTGTGTTTTCCCCATCCTTTTCCTTTCTTTTGTCCCCTCATTTTGATTCTTTATTTTCAAGGGACCATTTGCCGACCTTTCCTTATGCCAACCATTCCTTCAAGGGGGCATCATACGGTTAGTTCATCATCATTATAGTTGTAAGAATACAAGACCTTTTCATTATTTGAGAATATGTTACTATGATTATAGCTTGTAATGATTTTCCAAATAGGGGCAAATTGTAGACACCTAAAATTGGCCATCGATAATCTTCAATCAAGCTTTTGACTAATTTCCACCAAAATGTACAATTTAGCCTAAAAACACTAAAAAACATTAAATGAGTTGAAATTTATATATTCAAGTGCCAATTTTGGCTAGATTTCCATTAAATGGGGCAATGAATTTATGGGCCAACTAACTTTGACCAGATCATTTTGAGTCAAAATGCCAATTTTGCACTTAGGTGCTCTGGATTGCTTCACTATTTAAATTTAGAAGAATTTACACTAAAGTTATGAGAAGTATGTGAAGGATTATGTGGCACCCACTCCAGTGGGGTAGTCTTATCCATTTTTTTTGCATATTGGTTATTATTATCTCATAATAGATGTAGATGTAGCTACATATGTAAAAAGTGTGAAAAATGTCAATGACATGCCAATTTGATTCATGCCCCAGCCAAGACTCTAAAACCAATGTTGACACCATGACCATTTTATACATGGGGACTCAATCTCTTTAGGAAGATAAATCCTATATCTTTAGATGGCCATAAACATATCCTTACTACCACTGAATATTTCACTAAGTGGCTCAAAGGTATACCCATCACCTATGAGATTAGAAATCAAATTAACAAGTTCATTTTCAACCATCTCATCTATCATTAAGGTATATCCTCAAAAATTATATATGATAATTGAGGATCATTAAATAATAAGGATTTTAATAAGATATGTGCTAAGTACAACATCACACAACATTTCTCTATGGAATATTACCCTTAAGGTAATGGTCAGGCTGAGACATCTAAAAAAAACTGTTAACATTCTTAAAAAGATTGTTAATGATGTTGGTCATGACTAGTACCTTAAAATATTCCATGCCCTTTGGGAATATCATACATATAACCATACCACCATAGGAGCCACTCCATACTCACTAGTTTATGGTATAGAAGCCATCCTTCTCATTGAGGTTTAGTTGCCTTCACTATGCATATCTTTCAAACATGACCTAGATGATCATGATTACTGAGTAGCTCACCTATAAGAGCTATACCTACTTGATGAAAAATGCACAGCTAAACTCAACAATCTTCAAGCATATCAAAACTAAATCAAAGCTACAACTGGTGCATCAAGTATAGAACATTTGAACTTGGTGATCTTGTTCTTAAAGAATACCATGATTGAGAAGAAGCATAAGGGTAAATTCAAGCCAATTTGGATAGGGCCTTTCATCATTAATACATATTATGAATCAAGAGCATATAGGTTCACCACACCAAATGGAGATGAAATTTCTAAGTTGATGAATATTATTCACCTCAAGTGGTACTATGCTTGAGTGTTATGGTGTATTGTCTATAAATAATATTTTAGTTATGCCATTTTATCACTATTCTTCTTTGTATGAGTGTCATTCTTATCATTATTCTTAGCCTATTAATTATCCATTTAACATTACATTCTATTAACCCAACATGTTTTGAATCCTATTTACCTAGCCTATTTGACCTTGGTTTCATCATTGGTTACATCTTTTTAGCACCAATGAGTCAATTAGTTTCAACAACTATTTCAAGCATTCCAGATAGAGATAGTATTTTGGAGTATTATGATAGAAGTTTAAATAGTTACATCCTTTATTTGTTGTTATTTTATTATCACCAATCTTGCTACTAATTATAACTACCTATGGGCATATTAGTACCATTAATCTAGGTCATTGTGTCCTATTTATAATCACTTATGGGAAAACTAGGGGAAACATTTGTTTATAGAGCCTTGACATACCAAATTTCCATTTTCTATGCCATACTATGCCTTTATACCAACTACACCTATTTTTTTTGAATTGATTGATACACTAGTCAAATTCCTCCACTATAGGTTAGAATTATAGTAACTTGAGGTCCTACCCTAGGACTATGTATGAAGTGCTTAATACTTATTGAGGTTATCTCAATCACTCCTAAGCCATGCTCCCACCATTTTATGAGAAACCTAAGCCACACTATTGCCATTTTATCAGTAACCTAAGCCATGCTCTCACATATTTGTGAGCAATCTAAGTATCCCTCTCACTATTTTGCGAGCTTGAACTATTTAGTGTCTCATCATTCTTGATCTAGTTGAGATAATCTAAAAATTCCAAAAAAATTGACCACTTCTTTTCCTTAAGTATTTTGGGAACCCTTACTATGTCAAAAATTAATCACTTGTCACTTATTTTCCCCATCCTTTTTGGCATTTTATCTCATGCACTTGCTATTTTACAATACCATTCCTCTTCTTCTATCATATCCATTCTATTTATTTTCATCATTTGTCATTTTCTTCTCATTTCTTGGGAGAACTACATTTGGCTTGAAGTTTTTTTTGGATATTACATGCATGGAAATATGTATGTAGCATTCACTTGCCTATGGAGATAATTTGGACACCCCCTTCATTTTCCTCATAATTTTATACCATGATGTCACACGCTAAAATAAACCTCATCTTTAGGAAGTCTATTCAACAATGGTAGCATCGACGTCCATTCAACATCAACATCCTAATTCAATCCCAATCATCTCTTACATAGCATAATTAAACAATAAAATAATTTCAACCTTTTTTAGTTTAGATGAGCATCTCTATACTAGTAGGTTATTCCAATTCATCATTATCCTCTGTATCAAGTTATCATCATCATATCTTCAATCATCATCCAAATCAATCATTTTTTTTGTAATCGAGGTACAATGATTATAACCACCTATGGGCAAATCATTGTACACCATCCCACCTACATTTTTCAATGATTATAACCACCTTTGGGAAAATCATTGTGTTCTCACAAAATTTACTTTTTTTACCCAAACAAGGGCATGTTTCTATCTTGTTTGTCTATCTTAACTAGGGAAGCTCCTTCTTCTCAATGATTATAACTGCCTTTGGATAAATCATTGTGTTATCATGCCACATTCCCACTATAAAGGTAAAATTATTATAACTACCTTTAGAAAAACCATTTTACTCCATCTCACTTATATTCTTATTGATTTTGACTACTTTTTTAATATCATTGTGTTCTCATCCCATCATCTTCCTTTCTTTGGTCCTCTCATCTCGCTTCTTTTTGAGGGACCGTTTGCTGACCTTCCTTTTGCCAACCATTCCATAGAGGGGGAATCATACAATTAATTCATCATCATTGAATTTATAAGCATACAAAAAAATTTAATTCTTTGATAATATGTTATTTTTCTTATATATTTCAATGCCTTCCCAAATAGGGGCAAACTATAGACACTTAAATCTAGCCACCAATGATCATCAATCAGGGTTTTGACCAATTTAGACCAAAATGTAAAATTTGGACTAAAAACACTAAAACACATTAAAATATTTGAAAATTATATATTAAAGTGCTAATTTTGGATAGAGATTCATTAAATGGGGCAATGTAATTTATGGGCCAGCTAACTTTGATTGGATCATTTCGAGTCAAAATGCCAATTTGGGTGCTCTACATTACTCTTTTCTATCAAATCTCTTGCAAAAAACATGTGACTTTGTTATTTAGTTTTGGAAACATCCTAAATAAGATAATGAATCTAATGTATCTAACATCACATCCTAATTTTAATCTAGTCAAATTTTGGGCCAATAACAAGACATTATGATCAATTTGATTAGTTTGTGCACAAATTACCAAGGTTTTGCATCAAAGTGCTTAATCATGTTTTATGATGATTAAACCAAATAAATTTATTAAATTAATTTTCTATGAGATTTTTTGAATATTTATCTTTTTAAATTTATTTCTATTAACTACATCATTAGGTGACCTCATTTCTTGGGAAGGCATCCCTAGGCCATAAATGCCATAAATATCTGAATCAAGCCACCCCATGTCTCATCAATGCCTCATATGCCTCTGAAATTCCCCTCTATCCCAAATATTTATGAGCCTATTTATGTATTTTATTTACATAATTGGATTAATCCTTAGCCACACATCTCAGTCTTGAGATGGATGGTTCAGGTTGATTCTAGCCATTTTCTAAAATCTATAAATAGGAGACCTTGCCACATGAATTTTAAAATTTTATATGACAAAGTTATAATTTTGAATTGATTCCAAAGCTTCATGAAAATTAGTTTTATAATTCTTAAATATTTATCCAAGTCAAACCAATCCAAATCCACACAAAGTGCCAAGGAGAGATAGAGGTAGCCAACCTTCCATTGATGCAGACTTCATGAGCACAAATCTGAGCAAGCCACTACAACAAGCTATTTGGATCATCCAAGGAAGGTGAAATATTTATTTCTATTTGCATTATATTTGTGTTTCTCATTTATATTTATTAAATATGCTCATCCCTTGGGATAGGCTTAGGGTGTTATCTTAGTGTGTTCTTTGTTTGGATTTTATTTCATTCACTAACACCATACTAATCTCCCCCTCTTACAATCCTATGTTAACACATCATACTAATGGATTAAATCTAAATGATCAAAGGGATATGGTACCATTATATAATAACAACTAGGTACATAATTATAAAACTCCTAAAAATGAGAATGAATCTATCTTAAAAAATTTCCAAAAGTTGAGCACTGATTTTTTTTAGCTACAAAAACAAGTTGAAATACTACTGAAAGTTTAGGTAGAAACTTCTCATTTTATAGGTATAATAGGCCAAATAATATATTTTATAATGATATTTTTCATAATAATAAAAATAATGATCCATCTCATAAAAAGAAGACTATGGATATTAACCTCACAATTATTGCATTACCTAATTATTGTAGGGTACATTGCATAACCAAGCATGGGGAAATTGATTGTATAGAATTTTCCAAAGCCTTTTGAGGATTTAAAAGAGGAGTTAGATACATTTTAAGTGGTCCCTAACAAGGATAATAGTGCAACTACTTCTATATCTAATTCATTTGATCAAGCCTTCATGGTGGACACCTTTGATTTCCCCTTTCAAGAGGAAAATGAACCTGATGAGGTCCCTAAGGAGACCAAATCCTTTCAAAAGTTATTAAATAAGACCTATACCTTGAGGAATAGGGAAAAAATAATCCTTTGCCACTTTAACACCTCTAAATAATTTTGTAACTCTTCTAGACACTTCTTCAAGAAACAATCTTGAGCCACCTAAAGGGAGTACTTCTAAACCTAGCATTGAAATTCTTAGTTCTTCTAAAACTAGATATAACATAGTTGAGGACATGAAGAAGATAAAGCCTAATATTACATTGTATGAAATTACATATATTATAGAGCAAAGGGACTTATACTATAATCTTTGTCAAAGAAGTCCAACAATCCACCATAGACCGATCATGCCAATGTGACTATGCACAAGGACAATGTTGAATCTCCTCCTTTCTTGTTCACTGTCAGGATGTTTGGTAAAAAATTACATAATTACTTATTATATTTATAATCATATACAAATATAATTATAGTAGACATATTCAAACAACTTGGCCTAACTCCCATTAAGTCTGATAGGTTTATTACCTAATTAGAAAAATATAGAGTCAAGGTAAGTGGGGAGCTTTTAAATGTTCACATGTAACTAGATTCTAAGGCTAGGGTGCAGTAATTCATTGATATTCATGTTGTTAATATACTTGATTTTTATGGAATCTTATTGAGTAAGGAATATATGAAAGATTTAAATGGTTACATGTCCACATATTGTTCACATCTTTGGCTACCTTGGAAGGGAGTTCCTAATCAGATCAGGGTTGAGAGAGAACTAAGGCTGAAACATATGATAATTGAGTATAATTATTTGAATAAGAGGATAAAAATAATAGACTCAACCTTAGGGGTTTTCACCCTAGAGACAAATAATGTATGTTATCCCAAGAGTGCTCATGTCATTATTGGATTATGTAAGCTTCATTTTGATGGTGCTAGGTGTAATGTTGGATCATGTATTTGTATTATTTAATTAATCCTACTAATAGAATGTATCATGATTATTATAGTCTCTAATTCCATTATACTAAAAATATTGCTAAGTAAAAAGCCCTTATTTTGAGTTTACAATTTGTTATAAACAATAAGGCCAAAGAACTGCTAGTTTATGGGGATTCAGAACTAGTGGTCAACTAGGTAAGAAGCAAATACCAATGTAAACTCTCATACCTGAAAAGGTATAAGTTCAAAGTTTGGGATTTGATTAAATAATTTGAATATTTTGGAATAATTTTCATCTCAAGTGGATAAAACCAAAATACTTATGAGTTGGCATCTGTTATAGCCAATCTTATGCCCAATTGAGATTCCCCTAATTTTAGCATTGAACTAATCCCTTATCCTTCAGTGCCTGATAATGTTAACCATTTCCAAGTCTTCAATGATGATTAGTAGATATTGGATTTCATGACCAATTATGGAGAATTTGATGATCATATCATTGATGAGACTAATTAAAATACATCTAAGGAGGACAAATCTGATGGTAAAGTCATTTAGTTAAATGACAACAAGATCCCCAAGGGGATGAATGCTTTGGAGAGATTATTTGATTAGGATGAACTAGTTGAGGTTTTAAAGGTTCCCAAGGTGAGTGGGAAAGAATATAATGCTATTAATCTTTGCCTCCAAGATCAACCCCAATTGGTAAATGTTGGAAAATCTTGCACAAACATTGAGAACAAGAAAGCCAAAGAGATTGTTACCCAATACAAGGATGTCATATCTTGGTCCTATGATGACTTAAAGATATTTTATCTAAGGGTCTTACCCATACTATACCCCTTAAGGAGAGTTGCAAGCCATTCAAGAAAAAATAGAGTCATGTAAACCCTATCGTAGAACCCATGATATTCAAGGAGGTCAAAATATTATTAGATGCTAAGATAGTCTTCTTCATCAGGCATTCCACCTAGGTAGCTAATTTTGTTCTAGTCAGGAAGAAAAATGGTGGGATTATACTTTGTATTGACTTCAAAAACTTAAAAAAATCATAAAAAAGGAAAATTATTCCCTTCCTTCCCTAGACCAAGTGATTCAAGTTATTTCAAGTTTAGATATGATGTCTTTTCTGGATGGCTTTTCAGGTTACAACTGGGTATTAGTTGATAGAGAGGGAAAGATGAAGACAAATTTTACCATAAAGTGGGGATCCTTTACTTACAAGAGGATTCCATTTGGGATAATCAATTCAAGAGATACCTTCTAAAGAGATATGGACCATGCCTTCCAAGGCCTGATAGGTAAATGCATCATTATTTATATGGATGATCTAACAATTCTTTTTAAAAAATAGGGAAGATCACTTAATGCTTTTGTAACAATTTTTTGAAAGATACAAAAGGTATGAAATTTATTTAAACTCTAAGAAGAGTATCTTTTGTGTAACTGAAGGTAAATTATTAGGTCATGTTATAACCAAGAATGGGATCTTTATTGATCTTAAAAGAGTGGAGGCCATATGTAGAATATAACATCCAAACAATAAGAAAGAGATAAAGTCATTCTTTGGTAAGATAAATTTAGTAAGAAATTTTATTTATGGCTTTGTAGAGATTGTCAAGCCATTGAATGACATGCTAAAGAAGGATGCCAAGGTCATATGGAATGAATATTCTAGAAAGGCATTCAATGATATCAATGAGGCCATTGGCCAAGCTCATATCCTTATAAGCCTTATTTCTCAAGGGACATATACCTATATTAATTTACATCTAACCACAATATTTTTATAATATTGACTCAAAAAATTGAAGGGTGTGACCACACAATAACGTTTATGAGCACTAATTTTAAGAATGTTGAGTTAAATTATTCATTTATTGATAAGAAGGAATATGAATTAGTTAAAGTAGTTAATAAATTTAGGCATTACATCCTTAGAAATAAGGTGCATGATATCTTACCTGAACCTACCACTAAACTTATGTTAACTCAGAATGAATTAGGATAATGTAGAGGTAAGTGGATGTTAGTTTTGTAGGAATATGACTTGGAGATGAAAACAAGAAAATTGGTAAGGTGCCAAGGTTTGATCCAGATGATTGATAATACTAACCCTAGGATAAGTATTATTCAATTGGATCAACATAAATTTCAAGATAGTCAGTGGTATGATTCAATCATACATTTGATACTTAATGGTACTTGTCATATAGGATGATCTAGGGAGAAAAAGAGGGCCATAAGCTTGAAGACAACCCACTACTTAATAAAGAATGGAGTCTTGTATAGGATAAATTTTGAAGAGGTTTACTTAAGATGTGTCTCACAAGAAGAATCCACCCAAATCATAAGCACCTTTCATGAAAATTTGGGTAGTGGACATCCATCTAGGAGGACCACAACTCACAAAACTCTTAGTGTTGGCTATTATTGGTCAAATATTTTTAAATATACTCATAAACATGTGAGGGAATGCCACTCATGTCATATTTTTATCTCCAAAGATCCAAAGGCAATAATGCCACTACAACTAGTCATAATTGACAAACCATTTGCTCAATGGGGGTTTGACTTTGTTGGGGTAATCAACCACAATTCATTTGAAGGTCATAAGCATGTCCTTATTACCATAGACTATTGTACAAGGTGGACTAAATCTATAACCACTAAATAATGTAGGATTGAATAAGTGATCAATGTTTTGGAAGAAAACATCTATACTAGATTTAGAACTCTAGTCTCTCTAGTGTGTGACAATGAATCTACATTTATTTACATAGAGATGACTAAATGGGCTTATGATAATGGAATTAATCTCAAGTTTGCATCTAATAATTATCCCTAAGGGAATGGAGTCTCTGAATCTACAAATAAGAACCTAATGAATGTAATCAATAAGTCTACTATAGATAAACCTAGGACTTGGCATAAGCTCCTTAAATTTACACTTTGGGCTGATAGGATAAGAATTACGAAAGCCTTAAGGGAATCACCATTTATATTGGTGTATGGAAAAGAACCTATTTTTTGTATCACTCTCAAGTTTCCCACATACAAATCTATGCAAGAACACATGGAAGAGAGCCAAGAACTTGCCAATCAAAGATTACTAGACATAATTCATATGGAAGATGTTAGGGAAAAAGCCTTTGCTGATTTTAGTAGGCATCAAACCATGGTCAAGAGATGGTTTGATAAAAGGTCCAAGATTAAGGTGTTTAGATAGGGAGACCTCATTATCCTTTGGGACAAAGCATCTTAGCCTAAGGGCAAACACAATAAATTTACACCCTTATAGATTGGCCTATACCAGATTGCAAAAACATTGGGTAGAAACACCTTCAAGCTCAAATATCTACAAGGAATAGAGTTTACATTACCCACCAATGGGAAATACATAAATCACTACATCTTTGCTACTCCTCCTAAGGTCTTCATGGAGTAAACTATAATATGGTTAGATTTAGAGTAGGTAGGCTATATAGTTTCCTTTCAGTTCTTTCCTTCCTATCCCTTGTTTGTGTATAAGCATGTACATATTTATTTTGTTTTCCCTTGTTATCTTTCTTTCTTGTTTTTTGTTGTGTGTTTCTTTCCTATTGCTTTGTTCTTTGATCCCAATTATTCCTCTTGGATAATCTTGAGCTTAAAATTATGAAGTTTCTTGAAATTTCCCAAAAACTCATAAATGAAGGTATGAATCCCTTGCATATGATGACCATGGTCATGAAATGTAAGCATAATGCTATAATTTGTAGAAACTATTAAAGACCAATAGGAGAAGTCAATTATTTCATGGGAACTTAAGCATTGTTCTAACCTCAAATAGGTTTTAAGAAGACTTACACTTGTAGGGTGAAAATTCAAACTATCATAATATAGCCATACTAGCACTTAATCAACATCCTTACCTGGGATAAAGGTTGCAGCCATAAAGGATTTCCAAAGATCAAACACTTGACCAAATCCCAAAACCTAATTATTCTAGTTCCCAACCTTGCTAAAATTATAAAAGTCTCAAGAAAATAAAAAAAGAACTCAATACAAAACCAAAATATTTATAAGTATAGGTGATTCTGGTAATCTCCACTAGGGCTATGGATGCTTGGCTTGTAGTGGAGCAAGGCCTTGAGTGGAGCTAAAGGCATATTTATTGGGGCTATGGACACCTGACTGGTAGTATAACAATGCCCAAGCCTTACCTAAGATAGAATCATGGTTCTTAATGAACATCTTAACATGTTTTAAGTTAGTGTTAGTGACTAAGGACATAAAACCTAGAAGTTATTTCTTGAACCCCATGGTAAATAGTAAGTGGAATCAAAGCACACACAATATGGCTATGCATTAGTATTTATACCTGACTCTACAAGTGCAAGGTTTGTTTTAAACATAATCTAACTTGGATGATGATATTGATCAAATGGAATGGATGACCTAATTATTTGTCTAAACTAGTTTCTCTATGTTATAACATATTACTATGTTTCCCCTCTGAATCACATTTGTTGGGACCAACATACCCCCATTTTTGAAAATTAGGACCTTGAAGAAACCCTAAAGTTTAAAAATGATTTTTTTTTGTGATAGGATCATTTATATAATTTGAAGATCATCCACTATGTTAGAACTAGGCTTATTTGGTTTTATTTTTTCTAACATCGCTAATAAATGGCCTTTATTGCTCTAGTTTTAGGTTCCATGGTGTTTGTCCCTAAGAATTTCATGTTTCTAAACCTTGGCCAAGGACCTTAGTTTAAATTTAAATAATGGTGGAAACTAAATTGGTGGGAACCTTTTTTAAAATCTATTTTGGGACCTAAGGATAATGCTCATGTTTTAAGCTTAGTCATGTTTTTCAACACAACTAAAACTTAACTTAAAATTCTTACCCCCCTTTTTTATTTTCCCCCTTTAAAAGTTCATATGTTTTCCTAACTAATATTCATTATATAAGGTCCTTTTAGTATGTCTTAACTTAACCTAATATTTTAACCCTAAGGCCCTAACATATTCATTAATAAAATTGAGACCTTAGTCTTAAAACTTTAGCCTAAGTCCTAGATTTTGAGTTCAATTTTATGTTAGCTCAGTACTTTGATTTAAAAATTAGTCTAAGGTTTTAATATTAAGGCCCCAATGTATTTATTAAAATGATCAAGAATTTAGTCTTAAAACCTTTACCCTAAGCCTTTTATATCTCTACGGTCCTAACTTAACTTTCTTGCATCTTGTAGGATCTAACAGCGCATGCTTTATCATGGAATTTGATCAAATGGAGTGAGGAAAGCTTGAGCTTTGACTTAAAAACATGAATCTTGGATGATCTTATGGTTCACACTTTCTTGCAACCTTCCAATAAAATGCTGTGAGGAAAGCCTAATAGAATCCTACATATAATCCATTAGACCAATCACATTCAAGATCTTAGATCACAATCAATGGTTCTCACTTCATCATAGCCTCTCAATTGGATGGAGTGAGATGTAGTTGAAAATTCAAAGGGTTATGAAAGGCCCAAATGATCAATATGTAGTCCCTTTCATTTGATGATCAAATACAAATGGGTCCCACTTGACAAAACAACCAATCATGAACAAGCTCTTAGATCATGATTGATGGTTGACACTATCAGGATCCTCTCCTAAGAGTACAATTGATTACCTTTGTATAAGCAACTAAACATGGAATTAAACCAAAAGTAATATGTAACTACAATTTAGAAATAATAAAGAATATGAGATACTAGAAATAATACAATCTATATTACACTCTTCTAGAAGGAAATACAATGAAGAAATCTCACTCTTCCCACACCTCTTGGGCATATAGTAATTCTCCCTCAAGAGTTCTCTCTCTCTCTCAATTACAATCACAACTCAATAACCGAGTTGTTCCCTCCACTAGTTAGTGACAATCAACCCAATGGTTGTTGTTGCCTACTTCCAGTCCACCGATGACAATCAACTCAATGGTTGTTTTGCCTACCTTACACACAAGCAGATCTTCTTGATCTTGCACCTTGCAGATCTAATTGACCTTGCTTACCATGTAGATCTACCTGATCTTGCTACCTATATATCAACTGATCTTACACTTTGAAGGATCTCATCCTTGTCCTTGATTACAATACAGCCCCATGGGTCTCTTAAATAGATCCCAAACCAAACAATAATTAGAAATGTAGACTCAAGACTAAAATTAGTCTTTACATGCAAACTGACTGTTCTCCTAAAATTATTAATTCTAATTTTGGAGACGTACAGGTGACTAACGTCAGTTCCTATCTGACCAATGCCAGCCAACCATTAACCGATGCCGATTACTATGTAGCTGAAGATAACCAATGTCAGTTGGCCTGACCAATGTTAGTTACTATGTCACTTAGAAACCTCCACATTTACACATCTATGAAGCTTTTAGCTCCACAACTTAACAATCTCCCACTTGGAGATAAAGAGTTGCACCTATACCTATACCTATACATCCTCTAATTTGTTTCTAGATTGTGACCCTTTTCAAGTTCAATCTTGAAGACCAACAAAATTTGAATGAAGATTCAACTTCTCCTTTGTTCTTGGCTCTGTTAACATATCTATAGGGTTCTTATCCTTGCTAGCCACCGTGACTACAACAACCTTATACAACTCTAAAATCCAGCTAACCGCCATTCCACCAATAATGAACACATATCCTATGGTGCTTCTCCTACCATCCAAGTCACCTTCCATATCCAAATCTACATAACCATGTAGAGAAGTGCTTGACCCTACATAGCATAAATACCTACTGCTGGTCCCTCTCAGATACCTAAGAATCCACTGAATTGCTTTCCAGTGCTCCTTTCCTAGATTGGCCATAAACTTGCTGACAACTCCCATTGCTTGGGTAATATCAGGTATAGTACATACCATGTACTCAACCTCATCATGTGATTTAGGACACCATTCTTTGCTAAACTTGAACTATCCAACCATAGGTGTGCTTACCGGTTTTGCATCCTACATATCAAACCTCTCCACTACCTTATTCACATAATCCTCTTGAGATAAAATCAACCTGTGATTTTCCCTATCTCTAGAAATACTCATGCCAAGGATTTTATTTATTACTCCTAAATCCTTCTTGGCAACTGTCTGAGCTACTTTTACCTTTAGCTCAGTAATTCCCTGCATGTGTGACCCTGTAACAAGCATATACACTACATACAGTAACAAGATAATGTAGCTACTATTATCCAACCTGGTAAAATAAACACAATGGCCACATTGACATTGAATAAGGCCATGCTTTGTCATAAACCTATCAAACCTCAAATACCACTATCCTGGAGCTTGCTCAAAACCATATAACCTGGCCTTCTATCTCACCTATCCATTCTCTCCTTTCTTTAACCTATAAATCCATTCATCTTTCAGTGCTTTCTTTTCAGCTGACAACTCTACCAAATCCCACGTTTGGTTCTTTTCTAAGAAATAAATTTCCTCATTCATGCCATGCTCTCACTATTTCTTAGATTCTACCTGCATTACCTCTTCAAAATTTCCTAGTTTTCCACCATCAATGAGCAACAAGTAGTATAAAGAAGGGGAATAACAAATTTGAGGCTTACTTACCCTTTTAGACCTCCTCATGGGTGTTTGAGACTCCTTGATAGCTTGATGTCTGCCCAAATTTCATTCTAACAGTGACTGATCTTGGTCATCTCTAGCTGACCTCAACCTACCCCTGACCAATGTCAATTCCTCCTGATCATCGACATCAGTTTCTTGACCAACATCGGTGTCCACCTGCTTGACATCACTAACTTTGGTCTCCATCAGACTGACATCGGTTCTTTCTTGATCGACATTGGTTCTCACTTGATCGACATTGGTAACTGTGTTTTCCTATGAGTGATGATTTTTAATCATGAGCTCATTTTGGATCATAACCTTGTCCAAATCAACACTGCCCTACTTAGAATTATTTAGCCTCTTGAGCTGATCTTTGTCCATCATATTCTCCTTGAAAACCAAGGATTTCTAGTTCTTAGAAGTGTCAAAAACATCAAATTTCCTCTTAATGCAATACTATGATCCTCCAATAGAAGCTCTTTAAGCTGGTCCCCACACGTCTATGTGAACAAGCTCTAACTTGTGCTTCTTCTTTGTTGACCAAGTTTCAAGAAACCTCACTTTCTTCTATTGCTTACAAAAATCTCGATCTATGCTTTTCAAATTTGAAAGCTTACCTTTTGACTTAAGAACATCCATTCCCTTCTCACTCATGTGACCAAGCCTATAGCACCACATCTTTGCATCTACATCTGAAGTAGATAAAATAGAAGGAGAATCAGTAATACAAGTAGATAGATAAAGTGTACCTACTTTCTTACCTCTTACTAAAATAAGTGCACCCTTGGAAACTTTCCGAGATTTCACTGTGAGAGTTACTATGCAACCCTCATCACCCAACTTTCCTACAGAAATCAAATTTTGCTTCAGGACCAGGACATGCATAACATCCTTCAACACCCATGTGTTTCCATTCTGCAATTTCAGCTGCACTTCCCCTTTTCCAACCATTTGACAAGGCTCACCATCCCCTAAATAAATTTTTCCAAAGTCTCCATGGACATAATCATGAAAAAATTATCTATTTGGGGTTGCATGGAAAGAGGCACCAGAATCCAAAATCCAAGATTCTACTTTATCCAAGGAACATATAAGAGCATCCTATGCAACAATACCTGCATCTTTTGCTTTTTTATTTCCTTCATGCTGATTTTCTTTCAACCAATAATCTTTCTTTACATGCCCTTTCTTTCCACAATTCCAGCAGGTTATACCTCCATTTCTGGATTTGGACCTCCTGCCTATCTTTAACCTTGATTTCCCTTGCTTGCTCTTCTCTCTTTGCCTTCCCCTGCTTTCAACACTTAAATCATTACCTGATGATTCCCCTGTGCTTTTCTTGCAATTTTTTTCATTCAATATTACACTAACAACATCATCAACTTTCAAGATATTTGAAGCAGATGCAGTATTACTAACTGCCATTACCAAGCTATCCCAACTTTCAGGTAAAGAGCATAAGATTAAGAGATCCTTAATTTCATCATCAAAAACTATTTTGACTGAATTTAACTAGTTTACTAAACCATGGAAATCACTAAGATGACTATATACCGATCCACCTTCCTGTATTTTCAAATTAAATAATTTCTTCATAAGAAATACCTTATTCAAAGCTGAGGGTTTTTCATATAAATTTGCCAAAGATTCCATTAACTCTACCATTGTCTTTGCCTGTGATAAGTTGGAAATCAAATATGATGCTAGGCTCAACCTTATAGCACCAAGAGCCTTCCTATCAAGAACATTCAATTATTCATCTTGCATATATGTGGGCTTACTTGAAATCCCACCCAATGGTAAGTACAGATCTTTTTGATATAGATAATATTCTAGCTGCATCCTCCATAATTGATAATTCTTGGAATTGAATTTGTCCATTCTTAGCTTACTTTCTTTTGCCTTTGCTTTACTCCCACTCAAATAGAAACCCCTGTGAGTGACCTGTAATCAACAAACACTTAACACACTCTGAAACTAAGGTGTTAGTGAACCAAGCTCTGAACCAAGCTCTGATACCAATTGTCATGATCCTCTCCTAAGAGTACAATTGATTACCTTTGTATATACAACTAAACACAGAATTAAACCAGAAGTAATATGTAACTAGAATTCAGAAACAACAAAGAATATGAGATATGAGAAATAATACAATATGTATTACACTCTTCTAGAAGGAAATACAATGAATAAATCTCACTCTTCCCACACCTCTTGGGCGTACAATAATTCTCTCTCAAGAGTTCTCTCTCTCTCAATTACAATCACAACTTAATAACCAAGTTGTTCCCTCCACCAGTCAATGACAATCAACCCAATGGTTGTTGTTGCCTACTTCCAGTCCACCGGTGACAATCAACTCAATGGCTGTTTTGCCTACCTTACACACAAGCATATCTTCTTGATCTTGCACCTTGAAGATCTAATTGACCTTGCTTACCATGTAGATCTACCTAATTTTGCTACCTGTAGATCAACTGATCTTATACTTTGAAGGATCTCATCCTTGTCCTTGATTACAATATAGCCCCATGGGTCTCTTAAATAGATCCCAAACCAAACAATAATTAGAAATGCAGACTCAAGACTAAAATTAGTCTTTACATGCAAACTGACTGTTCTCCTAAAATTAGCAATTCTAGTTCTGGAAATGCTACTTGGAAATGCACAAGTGACCAACGTTGGTTCCTGTCTGACTAATGCCAGCCGACCACAAACCGATGCCACTTAATGTGTAGCTAAAGATGACTAATGTTTGTTGGCCTAACTAACGTCGGTTACTGTGTCACTCATCAACCTCCACATTTGCACACCTGTGAAGCTTTTAGCTCCATAACTTAACAGACACTTCGTCATAGTTTTTAATCAAATGGAGTGAATTAAGTCCAAGATCTTGGGAGACCCTACTAATGTGCCAAGTGGCATTCTCACATTGGGTCATAATAATTTAATGAGCCTAAAATTGATGTTCACATGACCATCATTTGACATCTTTGAGGGCATATTTAACATCCGTATGATCATCAACTTTAATCCCATCAAATAAAAAACTTCACTAGCTTAAAATTAATTTCTCATAACCATCATTTGACATCCATGAGGACATATTTGATGTCTACAAGATCATAAAATTTAAGCTAATGAATTATTATGCCTAGGGTTAAAATGCACTCCAAAATCTTGCTAGAAGGCTTGAAAATGCCTCTACAATCTAAGGGAAGTGCTCAGGAGATACTCAAACACTAGAAATCTGCAATTTGCAAAATGTGGAAATGGTCGTATGGTCCAAGTATATAAAAAATAAATCTATTCTAAGTCTATACTTTAAGTTCCCCATGACATTTTATTCAAACATCATAAACCTTAAACTATATACTTATACTAAGTATTATTGTAAAGAGAGTCCTTATATCATAAAATTTATACCAGATGCTCCTGGTTCAAGGTTTCAATGTGTTTTTTCAATACAATAAAATCCTATTTGTTATTAGACCATTATGTCATATTGATCCTTTTGAGAATATTTTATAGGCCTTGGCATAAATATTTTAGACCAATGTTTACACTATCTTCATTAAACATGATGTAAACATTGGCCTAGAATGTTTAGGCTATGGCCCACTTGCATATAAATAAAAAACTTAGGCATAAAACCCTTAGCCTAAGGTTTATTTCATGATTCATAAGTGAAAAAAACCTTAGCCTAAGAGACTTAAGCTAAAGTCATGATCTTAATAATTTGATAATTTAATGTTCAGGCATCTCCATAGATCAACGGTTTATGCTTCATCATTGGATTTTGATCCAATGATGTGAAGGCTCCTGTAGACTTTTTAATGAGGCCCTAAGAAACCATGAATTTGATTCATGGTGAAAGTGCATTCAAAGTAGAGTTGATAGGATGATCTGATGGTTTTCACTTTGTTACTAGAAGATAATCTAATGGCATGAAGGTTCTCATGACTTTTCCAAGGCCCATGAGTTCACCATGTGGCTAACATTCATTCATCAAAGCACTGACATAGGATTTGGAGCATATAGAGGAATTTAAATATGTCAAGTGTCACTACCATGCGGTTTAAAATAGAAGGATCCAATCACAGGTTAGGACCCATATTACAATCAATGGATCACACTAAATCTAGATTTTGATCCAATAAAGTGAAATAAAAGAGGCATTTTTAAATGCAAATGGCTAGTTCTCAAATGGCATTTATGAAAAATGCCATGAAAGGCCTAGACCAATGCCACATAGGCATCACACAAGAAAAAAAGGACAAAATATAAGATCTTGTTAGCTCAAAAATGCAAAGGTCCAAATCAAATCCAAGGCACGTATAAGCTAAAGCCTAGATATATTCCACCATTAAAGCTCTAAAACTCTAAACCTTGCATAAAAGTGACCCAAATGGTCTTAATTGGTTAAAAATTGATCCAAAGAGAACTTAATTGTGTTTCTAAGCATGAGAAAGCTTTCATAAAGACCATTTGCTATTAGTATAAACAATTTGCAAGAACAGAGATAATGGTAGCTCACAGACAATAATTGAAGGAAAAGACTGAGCTCTACTTTTTGATAGACAATGAAGGTTGAATATTTAAAGACAATGAATTAGACATTGGAGCCCTAAATATCCTAGGTATTAAGAATTGGTTCAAGATCTTATTCATGGTAGAGAAGTTACCACCCATTTCCAAAGAGGAACAAAGAATCACCACCATAAGTAGGTTACACTATGACCTAGTTGTAGTCTAGATAGTTGGCCTTCACCATGCCATGATAAAATTTAAGGTACTACACTGCATAGACATCCTTTTTCCCATCTTTATTGACTATATAATTCATAATGGAAGGAATATTAGATAGGAAAAATATAAAAAAATATCATATATTTGTCTTGTATCATTTGAGAAATAATATAAGCTTTGTCTTCCCCATTTGGATTTATCCAAGATGAAAAAATGGACAAGCAACCATGACATGGACTCTCTCCTTAGACCTTGGCTGCATCAAGGCCCTCATATCTTCAAGAAATTTAAGGGAAAAATCCTAGTAGTCCAATTTAGGGAGAGCATTAGGGTTATAATGACCCTATTGAATTGAGCCTTTGGAGCCCCCTCAACCACCTATGTGAATAAAATCTAGTTTCCCTTTGTACATTTCATGGTGGAAGAAAAGCTTACCCCTCCAATTGGAGATTTAATCAATATATTCCTCACCAAAAAATTTACTACCATTAAAAGGAAGACCTCCAAACAATTTTACATGATGTCATACTTGTTAGACACCCTTCTTGCCTCAATTAGCTTCCTTCATATTAGGAAATGGTCCCTAGATGGCAAAACTACTATTTCACACCACTATTACAAATTACATATCTTTAAGTACAAGAATCACATGCAGTTTATTTGTGACTACATTTATCCATCCATAGTTGATACCATCATTAGTGTTCCCATGCCTAGGGTCCACCCCTAATCAAGAAGTATATTGAATTGAAGGGTGACATCTGGTATGACCCTAACTACACAGTCATTAAGATTGAGGGGATTATGTCCCAACCTTGTAGGTTGAAAGTATATGTTCCTAGAAAACTAACTAAGCAAGAAATTGCTTCTTAGTTATTTCATGACATTGATGGCAATTGTAAATAGAAGAAGAAAGGTCTTCTCCACCCCTTCCATCTTATCATTGGAAGGACCATACTCTAGGATTGGAAATAGGTTAAGACCATAACTAGACACTGTGATTCATTTGGTTTTCAACTTGATGAAATTAAGATGTGAGATCTTAGGGGTATAGTGACCAACCACTTTAAGGAAAAGAAACTCAAAAAGATTGAATATGTACATAAACTTGGTGTTCATGACACCATATACATTAAGGCTAATAATTATGAAGAGGTATTGGCCAGGATTCAAGGACACAACATCAAGATTGAACATAGGTTAATCAAGGATGAAAAGCGATTAGAGGAAGCATGGAAAATACATCATTTGTAATATAAATTAATACCTAGACCATTTGGGATAGCCTAAGAGTATCCCCAAGTAGAACAAACCACAACCTCAAGGGAAAATTGTGTAAAAGTAGGATGAACAAGGCAATGGTAAGGAGAAATTGGGAGAAGTAAATTTGGAAGAGAGACCTGGGGAGGGCCCCCCAACTTAAACACTTCCTCAAAGGCCGCCTTTTCTAGTGGAATATTTGGATATGATAGCCTTGGATCTAGAATAAACACTTGAGGGTACCCTCAAAGAAATTACAAAGGTCTATGACTCAAATAGGGAAGGGAAACCTAAGGAAGATAAAGGAAAATAAATTTCTCTTATGGCATCCCAATAAAAGAGGAGGGAAAAGTTAGCATTGGTCCCTATTATGCCAAGGAAGAGACCATGATTGAATTTCACCCACCCCACTAGAGAAACCAATCTATATAGTGATGAATTCCTAATTCATGGACTAGTCATTCCTAACTAGTTCATTTATGTAAAGTCACAAAAGATTCCTTATCTTTCTCATTCATGGGCCATGATAAGAGTTGCTAATATTGAGATACAATATGTCATAAAGCCATGGATTAAGGATATGGTGAAAGAGAAAGAATAAATAATAATTGTGGTCACCTAAGGAATAGAAGGCAAGAAGATGGATGCTCCTAAAACATCAAGTAGATCAGGTGTGGAGGTACTAGAACCTCCCAAGTTCAATAAGCCAATCACTACCATCTAATTCAACCTAAAATAGCTAGATTGGAAAGGGGTTACAACAAAGAAAACTATGGTTGGAAAAGAAGAATTCACCTTTTAAAAGGTGGATCCTTTTATGGGATTAACCCTTTTTGGAGGCCAACAACTTGGTGGGGCAACCATTTTTGAAGAGGATGTGGAAAGATTGATTGAGGCCCAACCAACAAAAGCCAAAGCTGGAGTCTAGGGGATGAAGTAGAGGATCTTAAATTTGGAAAGAGAAAAAGAAAACTTATAGACACAATAAATTCTATCATTTCCTAAAGCCATGATCAAAATGCTTGATGAGTCATTTTATGACATGTTTGAGGCACTCAAAATAATGACACTGAGGTAGAGTGCATTAGATGAGTAGTGTGCATTAGCTAAGAGCCTAGTCACCCAATGGAAAGATTTGAAGGACAAAATAACCCAAATTATCAACATTAAAGTAAGGAAATAGATTACAGTCTTCAAAACAATCATTTTGGGACACTTGAGCACAATTCTAGGAGTTGTGGTTGATAAGATTCAAAGTTTGAGTGCTTAGCATAATGATGTGGGAAGACTCTTGGAAGATGATAAGGATATAATTGAGGAGACAATTACAATAATTGAGAAACTTATTGGGACCATGATCGTAGATCCTACACAACCCATTATCCTTGGAATCATAAGTGATGAATAATTTAAACATAAGGCTACTTTGGTAACCCAAGAAATCAAAGGAAAAAACCAAGGCAAATTTAGGGCTAATAACAGTAACATCCAAGACATGATATTCAATGGAGGAGATAAGATAATGAAGCTAGAATAATTAAAAAAACCATGGCCAAGAATGACAAGGAACTTGATGACTTGGAAGATTAAGAGGAGGAGTGTATCATGAATCTTGTTGTGGATCTAGATCTGGTTAATGAGCAAATGTTAAAGCCATGAGCATCCTCTAATAATGAAAATTAGAGGCCCCACCAATAAATTAAGTAATATTTTATTTTGTAAAATCTTGTAAATCTTGAAATAGAATATTCCATTGTAAAGGAATATGCTAGTTTTTTAGCATATTTGCCTCTAGGTCAGTATGATTTTAGAAATCGCATGTATTTTAGAACTTGTAAGGGCAATTATCCTTATCTTTGTATACATGTATGTTGTAACTTACTAGTATACTACCTAGTCTTTCTATAAAGGCATGTATTACCATTTGTAAAAGAGAGATTTTTGATCAACTTTTTTACATTGAAATTAATTAATATAATCAAGGAATTCTACAAGGATTATCCATATTTGATATGTCAATTTCTAATATAAATTTCCTCCCAATTGTTGGTAGAGGTCTTGAATTTGAATGGTGTCTTTAAATTTTGAGTTGCATTTTCTAATCATAAGGTTTTTAATTTGTGCATATGCTAGATTAGTTTGAGTATCTTACATTTTTATTCACTTCATTTTTCTCTATATTCAAATGTACTAATATTATTTAATTATAGTAGTAAATCCTTAAAGTAGACCTAGTTCTTACTTGTGACTCTTTAAATTATCCTTTGTACCTTGCCTAGTATATAATGGAATTTGAGCTGAGGTTATGTTGCATTATATATTGGTTAAATGCATACTCAGTTGCAATTGATGCTTTGTCACAATGTTTGAGACTAAAATTGGCAATCACTCATTTATTTTTTGCCTTACCCTTCTCTTTGCTCCTTTTTTTTCACCAAATCATTTTAGTTTTAGATTCAATTTAAATAGCCATTTAGGTTAGTTTTTAGATTAAATCTAGAATATAATCCACTAAATATTAACATAGACTCTTTGTAATTCACAAAGAATGGACCAAGGTGGCTTCCAACCACCAAATCATATAAATATTGTGGAATAGTTTATCTTTCTCTTCTACTATTTCACCATAGGCAACTATATTTTCAAAACCTACAACTCATGCTCTAAATTTTATAAATTCTAAAATGATAAGTATTATTTAAACACTAAGATCCCCTGTGGTTCATTTAAAATCATCAACAAGACTTTAGCCTTCCATTATCATGGTCTTAAAGACATAATCTACCATTAGTTTCTTAAGTTTTATGCTGAAATCTTTCAAAAATGTGTCTTTGGGATTATGAAAAAATTGGTACTCTACTTCCTCAAGGTAGGAATATGTTAACACTATGAAATCAATAATGTAACTATTCAATTCTCTTTTACACCATTTATCTACAACTCTAGTCCAAGTGTCATCTATGTTCTCAAGCCTCTCTAGGTGTTATTTCATCCACTCAAGGCACTTACCATAGCTTCATCTTCTATGGGTCACATAGGTATCCAAACATCAGTACACATACTCTGGTAGTTTGCAAAAGAAGACCTCATATAGATAATTATATAGGTTATTCTAGACCCACTTCCTCAGCTTTTATCCTTTATAAGATAGATGATTTAACCCAAATCTATCTTCCACCTATTACATCCAACATTTAATTTTATTGAAGGAGAGTCAGAGAATTATTCTCTTTTACCATTGAAATAACAAAATTCAACATGAGTCCCAATAATGGAACCAAAATTTTATAGTTTAATTAGGGTTTCAATTCATCATTTAAGAGTTAGGTACTTATATGGTTGTCTAAGTCAATCTTGAACTCATTATAAATAGAAAAAAATTAATATATTCCTATAGTACTCAACATTTATCATTTTACTATCTTTGACATCAATTCACATAAGGTATGAGCCTTATACACTCACCTAAAACACAATAGAGAAAGAATCAAGAACCACGTTGGGATAGTTATGCCATGGTGTAACTCATTACTTATAAGACTTCATTATTTCAACTAAGGATCTGGTGGGTTCACTAGAGTAAGCCTTCCTAGGCTAAGAATAATGATCTATAAGTATAAGCCTATTTAAGGAAACCATTCTAGCCATAAGGGTGTAAGTCTTTATTAGGTTAGTTCTATAACCAGAAGGGTAGAAGTTTATTTGTTACTAAACTTAGCACCATTCAGTTACTCTGAGGGGTCAAGGGGATGTTTTCACTTGAAAGATCATTCTAGAATCACACATCTAGCTAGGGTACCAAATTTTAGGTGCATGACCTTACCTACACTTAGGATATTTCACAAAATGTGTTGCCATTATCTATTACATAGGGATGCCATTAATGATGTAGAATAGGACTTTGATAAAACTTAATCATTCATATATTAAAATTATATTATTATAAATATTGCATTCAATTCACATTAAAAAAACATTACCATATCCACATAAACTAGATCAAACTCAATTAGGTACAATGTCATTCTTCATTAAACAAAGTCCTTAAGTGAATTAGAACAAATGCTTATCTAAAACTACTAATGGCTAGAGGCTCATAGGAGAGCTTGGACACTATAATGTGGATCCTTAAAGGCATCTATGGAAATAATAAATTTTAATGGTGGTCAAATCACTATTTTTGGGACTAATTTTTTAGGGATTCACTACATCAAATCACATCCCTTTTGCCCACTAGTTCAAGCTTTGATTTATAAGATGCAAGAACATCTTCTACCAAGTTGGAGTTGCACATGTTAAGTGTTGAGATAGAGATTTTTCCAATCATTCTACTAGATCCATTACCTTTTTCCCATCATGTTGTTATTTCCACATGCAACCACTCCTTGATGCTAAAGACATCATGGACTCAGTCAATTGCCTACTAGCTACCGCATGGTGTGTATTAATTCATCCAGTTAGTGCAAAAAGGGATCAAAATAGTAATCATACAAAATTATTGCCTCATACAAAGATGTTTTCCAAGTTTTCATAGACCCAAATTTAGCTTAAAAAGGGGCTCAACATCCATTCCTATTATACAAGAGTGCACTAGGTAGATAAGGGTGCACTATGGCCTTGTCTAGTAGTGTGGCCTTGTCTAGAGTGCTTTAATGGTCATATTTTGAAAATGACACCATTCATAATGAATTTACCACAGAAAAAAATAGGTTAGTTATCAAAAATATTTGAATAATTTTCCTATTAAATCACATCAAGGGTCACACTTGAGCTACCTATCTCTCACTAAAAAAAGTATCTATTTTATAATTTAAAAATCAATTACCTTCTAATTAAAGACTGTTATTGAAATTATACTACAATACCGTAGTTCTTGGATAAGTCAAACATTATTTAATTATAGATTAAGGGATTATTTTTTCAATCATTCTAATCAAATTTTTCTAGTTTCATTCACATGATATTCCCTAAAGGGAAAACTACATAGATGTGAGGACTTTGGGCTATGTAGGTAGCACTCAATCAATAATGGCTTTTCTAAGGATAACTTGGCCATTCCCACATCTTCCATTTTTTCCCCTTTTGTATTTGTTTTCTTTTGGGTGCTTATGTAGGAATAATGAATCTATTTTATAGGTATTTTATGCATCAAATTGAGTTTCACATAGAAATACTTCACCTTTAGACATAGGCAAAGAATCCTAGATTTTTAAAACTAACACACATTCTACTTGGACAAAGCCACAATAATAAACAACACACTACGACATTGTTCACCTTTTTTAACCTTACCATACTATAATATTTTTTATAATATATATATATATATATATATATATATATATATATATATATATATATATATATATATATATATATATATATATATATGTTTACATGTTATCTAAAGTAGTCATAGATCACGTAAAGTTATTACAGTCAAAATTAATCTATTTAGAAGGATAATTCTCTAACCCTAACCCTAGTGTCATTTTATAGTAATTCAAAATTGTTTTAAATTATGTAGATCTTTGTATTTACTCTATTTCATATTATTTAACTTTATAGATCATATTTAAATAGTTTGCATTTTAAATGAGAGTTAATTTTAATTTAGAATTAATTATAGTGTAAACATTTAGGTAAACCCACATTTATTTTTTTAACTCTTTTGAAAATAAAGTTGTAAAGTCATGAAAATGACTATTTTGTGAGTTTTTCAATAAAAATATAGATCATGTTCAATTGAAAATGCATGAGAAAGTGGAATGACTTGTTTATTTAAAAATCGCATTCAAAGTTTTTATAGTTGATTGCATGTATATGGGAGTAAAATATGATATATATTTTTATATAAGATTTGAAACATTTTAGATCCATTATTTTTTTGTTAATCCAATTTTAATGGAAACTAGAGTTCAACATGAACTTGTTGAAAATTTTAGCATAATTGTAATAGCTATCAATTAATTTTTATGAAGATTTTAAGGTTAATTTGTGATTCCTAAAGCATGAACTTTATAAAATGCTAAATAATTTTGAAATTATTTCTTATGATTATTGCATCATTTTGGTTCAAAATAGATTTTATTGTGAAAACACTCTTTTAATTATTTAAATTTTATTAGATGTTTATACTATAAAAATTCCAAAGTCAATTCAAAATAAAAACACAATGAGTTGAAAAAAGAATCGAGATTGATTAGGTTGAAATTGAGTTGGCTTTATAGATTGAACTGATTAATTTTAAAATTAGTTTGGATTTGAATTGAAAATTAGAGCACAATAGAGGTTTAGTTTGAGAAGATCCCAACAATAGAGTACTTGGGTAGAGGAGGAATTGAGTAATGACCAATATCAAAATGATGTAGTATTCCAAAATATAATATAACTTAGATAGATGGATCAACCTTATTTTTATTATATAGTAAGTGGAGAGGGGGAAATTAGATTTATTTAAGTGGATTTAAGCCTAGTGTTCATAGTGGTTATGATAATCAAAATTTATCATAATAAGCCTACATGTCCTATTAAATGATGAGATCAACTAAGAGTCATGAATATGTGTTATAATTATATATAAAATAGTGGTAGGCATAGTAGGGGACTCAATTTCCATTATGTTTGGCTGTCATGTTGAAGGAACATGTAACCATCTAGACACAATACACCCTATGACCTATAAATTTCTTAGCTCATCCAATGAATGAATATTGAATGGTGAATGGGTTATTTGGAGGTGTCCATGGATAAAAATAAATTATTTATGTTGTGGAGATACCCCTAGGGGAATAATAGACTCAAATTAATTTAAATGGAAACATAAATCTGAAGATCAAGATTGAAGGCCATGAGACAACCATTCATGGCTATTAGAAGATTTCAACTATGAAGACTATTTTTATCTAATTAAATATTTAAAAACTACTTTAAGACATTATGAGAGGCCAAAAGGCCCCTTAATATATCCAAACACACATTTATTATGTTATAAAACAAACTGATTACAATATAGAAAGCTTGAAATAATATAGATCCTCCATTAATAGAGTCTATATAGGAGCTTAGAGGACCAAGTAGACATGACTATGAGTTACTCCCCCCATCAATATTAAATACTTCTTTCCATTTTTATTCATGTAACCTCTACAAGGTTAATAAAATTTATGGATTTCTATAAGGTTTTCTAGAGATTTATAGATCTGGTTTAATTTGATGGCTAGGATATGCCATATCTAATGGTGGAGATGATATTATCCAACTTTCAAGGGGTTTCTTAGTGATTTAATGAACTCTAGTTTAGGGGATAAATAATACATATAAAACACAAAAAATATTGACATAAGAAAGATATTAAAAAATTATAGTCTAAAACAATAATCATGTCAATCTTGGATCTTAACATAGTGACAAAAAAACATAACTAGACAATTGAAAAATCAAAAGAGATGAATATAGATAAATAATGATATAAATAAACACACCTAGGAAATTTTATAAAACTATAGATTTGGAAGAGGCTTATCAAATTTTATATTCTAAAATATTTAAAATTTTATTTTGCTATACTTTGGGGTCATAATTAGTTGAGCATCAATTGTGTCCTACTCAAAATAGATAAATCACTGACCATGTCCCACTATTATTATCATGTAACTAGGGATTGATTGTGCACTCTATTGATTATTGGATTATGAAAATTTAAGGGTAGGTATATAAGTTGATATCAAAAAGGGTTTTGGATTTACTTTGCAAGATTAATGAACACAATCTGTTAAATTTATTCGCATTTACTCCTTGACATAATCCTCAAATATGTGCATAAAATAGTTTCTTTTAGTTAATTTTCCCATGAAACATATTGAAGAGTTGTAGATACATATCTCACATGATTGAAATCAAGGATATATTTAGTTCTAGTGCTTGTGAGTGAGTTCCAACCTAAGAATTGAAAGGACAACAAATCATCTTCTTAGTAATCAAATGAAGCCATTTGATTCATTATAGCCTTATTTTGACATAAGTTGATGATTTAAAAAGGCTTAGATTTGATGTAGATGCAATGTAGACTCAAATTATAGGCTCATTTACAAGTTTATACATGAAAAATATTAATGTGTCACTCAATAAATTAAGGAGAGTATAGGATTGATGATATTTCCCACCCCTTTTTAAAATGGCTTAGAATTGATCTAAATATACAAGGCTCTATAAGACACTCCAAGCATTGGAATTCATGGGGAATATTAGAAAGTGAAATTTAAAGTGTGGGTAATCTAAAAAAGTAGGGAGAATTTGATAAATCACCAAGTTTTATCTAAATGTAAAAATGCTTAAAATGGAGATTAGACTTCATAAAGAATGGATGAGTAGGATATTGAAGCTGACAACAAACAAATCTATAATGAATATGAGTAAATATAGATGGATCAAAGCCACAAATAATATAATGTAGGCATAAATATGTCCAAAAATATTTAAATGTACATAAGTGGACCAAGTGTGGAAATGCATCACAAATATGTAATGGAAAATGGTATTGTACCAAAATTAGGTGTCTAAATTATGCCCCACTTTGTTGTGCATGTAGGTGAATACATGTGTGTGTCAAAGTAATTTTTTTGAATCACATACCTAAAATTAACTTAGGGATGAGAAAGATGAAGGATAGTGATGTTTTTTATAGGCTCCACTCATATGTCTTGGTAAATTCTTGTGAATCTAGTGTTTCTAGATTAAACCAACTATTTATCCTAATTATGGTTTTAAGAAAAAATAGGGATATAATATTACATTAATTTTTTTAAATTACGGCCCAATATTAATTTAAAATACATTTTCACTCTTTTCAAGTATAAGTCTATGATACAGAGTCTAAAAAGATGAATTCTAGGAATTTAATTGATGCTTGAGAAATTTGCTTCACTATCTTGGTTTCTAGTCATGTTCTTAACATAATCCATAGGTTTCATCTCATTGTTAGTAGGTGTTTTATAAGATAAAATGAATAAAATATATGCCTAATCCATACTATATACTTCACTCTTCACCTTCAATTTTATTTAAGTGCTTGTGTACATGGTCTAATTTATGATTTATGTGGATAACCAAGTTGATGCGTTTTGATGACAGTGGGTTTGTTTTGTCTATGTTTTGTCTTAAACAAGATATATTACACTTAGGAATTTATTGTACCATATTTGAGTTCATCCTTACCATGTGACATATTTATTCTCATCTTTATCCTAAGTTTAAAATATGTGTCACAATCCCATCGTCTCAAAGGTGATGCCAACAAATCCTTTTGAATGAACAATCCTAGGCAAGTAGATCACCGAGAGCCATCAATTATCATCATCCTACTCAACTAGCCTCCTATAAGTGACATCAACAAATAATTTTGTATGGATTATTTTATGAAAGTGTATTGCTGATAGCCATCCATGTGTCATCATCCCACTAACCTAGCATCTTGGAGATAACATCAATAAATCCTTTTATATGGATGATCTCGAGTAACAAGATCATGAATAACCATCCTTGAAACTCAAATATCCTTGATTTATGAACAAGGTATAAATCTTAATTATTTTGTGGAATATTAATATCCCGCCACTTATCAACATCCTGCTAGCCCTTGACTTAGAGAGTACAATACAATAGATCACACCTCAACCATTAATGAAATAATGACACATTTACATGTGTCCTTAGAAAACATGTAATTAAATATAAAAGACACCAAGGTCAAGCCTAAAAGAGTTTAAAGTAGACATTTATACTATTAATATAAATAAGTATTCAAGAACATATAGAAGAAGCCACATGGGATTAAAAAGCCATAGAAGTCAGTTTTATGAATTTTAAATGAAAATACTATGCATGTAAAAGTAGAAAAATCCATTTTAATAATTATTTAATATGAAGCAATGAATTAATATAATGAAATATCAAAGTATATGAAACTAAATAAATATATTTAAAATTTACAAACCTAGTTTAATCACATTGATATTGAAGAATCAAGTTCATACTATGAATTTAGAGCTCTCTTACAACAAATATATTTCTTACTTTTCACAGAGTAAGGGGTTTTAAAACCATAGGTTCAAGGGTATATGTATATCATATTATAAATCCCTCTACATAATCTATTATATGGTTGATAGATTATAATGATCCATAATTTAATTTAGCTACCCTAAACCATGAATTTAAGAATTATTTTACCATTTGGGATGTGGTTGAGACAACCTAGTCCTACAGAGCTAAGGATCAGTTGTCCATCTTCATGAAGAGATAAAAATATGACTTGATATCCATCAAATCAATTGTTATCCATAATTAAATGGCCAAGCATGAGGCAATGAGATGTATAGACCTATTTTTTGATTTATTTGTAATTCACATTTTTTTGGAAAAATACTACAATTTAGACTAAGTGAAATGCCAATATATCACTGGTAATGCCTTTGAGAAGTATTATAGACTTATAATTCCTAAGATGACATACATTCAAGATATGGTGAAATCATGGTTTCTCAACAACATCAATATATATTTGTAGGAATGGATAGGTAACCTAAGAAACATCATAGTCTAGGGCCCCAACTCCACAATTCCTATAAGTATTTTCAAGCTAGGGGGAGAATTTATATGGCCCTTTTGAAGAAAATATATGGTTTTCAACAATTGCCTACATTAATGAGATATGGTTCCCTTTTATAAACATGATTTTGACATCCAACAATGTCATAAAAATTGAAGAGGTCATTAACTCCAACTTAATTCTCAAAATTAACATTCCTAGAAGTTTTCTAGATGCAAATTTTGTATGATGACATATGTAGTAGATGATATAACTAAAATGGTACAATCATTATTTGAAGATACCCAACAACAATCAATAGAGTATCCTCATAATAGTATATGTTATGAATTCAACATTATCCATGTTCATAGTCTCAATAAGAACATGAAGAAGTTGAATAAAACCTTTTAACCTATGGTTTATAAGGTAGTTTATGAAAATAGTATGCCCAAACTATCTAATCAAATAAATGAGTCTATTCAAAACATTGGTGATTACTGGTTATACCTCAAGTTCATAGTAATCTAAATTGAGGGTATAAATTAAACTCATTAAACCCACCAAGGATTATGACTAATAAGTTAGTTGAACAAGAGATTGTTTCCCAATTAGTAGACAGTATTGATATTGACTTAAGGAAAGCTAGGCATTTCACTATCCATCCCACCCCTCTTAGTATTGGTATAATGCAATACACAACGTGGGAACACTTGAAACTTGTAAAAATTAGGGGAATTTTTTTGTCTAAACAAGCACCTTTCATACATTGGGAGCTTAGAGGTAATGTTAAAGGACACCTCAAAAGATATGAAAGTAAGGATTAACTATGGTCACTAGTCTTATGACCATGACAACATATTTATAAATATTTAATATGATAGTGAAGTGGATATTAAGATGTATAGAGCCAACATGTCTATGATTTTTTCATAGAAGAGCTAATATGATCCTACTATCACTAGAGAAGATGCTAAAAGAATTGATAAGCAATAATGGGTTTCCAAACCTATTCATAGACCTCTTCCTCAAGAAGAACTAAGAACACAAGAAGACTCTAATGCATCAGGGGTAGTTCATGCTGAAGACAGAGTGGAGATTCCTCTAACTTACCCTACACACACATTTCATACTACCTCCCCAAAACACATATTTGAAAAATAAAGGCCTACAAGTCCAAGTAGAACAACTAGTATATTTTATATGTTGACTTTGCCTCCACTGCCCATTGAAAAACATGAAACTCTTCCTTCATTCTTATCTCAAGTACATATTAATCCTTATTATTTGACACCACCAACAACATTATCCCAACCTACTAGATATTTATATTCACCATCCATTATTCCACCAATGGTGACTACCCTTCCCACTCCATCACCATTTTATACCACTATAGTCCTCCATCTCCCACTCCACCTTCAATTTTCCTAGCCTATATCATCACAATAAAATTAATTACATATGTAAGGAAGCCCTAGACCCCTCTTGTTTCTCCTTAAAATATGTAAGTGAAAGAAGAACAATCATAAATACCTAAGGAGAGAGAATATGGAAGAAAAGGAATATGAGGATCAAACCCTATCATAATTTATGATAGTGAAGAAGAGGACACAATATGTAAAACTAAGGATGAATGGGAATCTAAACCTGACACTAAATAATCATGGTCAATTGATGAGATAATATAATCAGATCTAGAGGATGAATGGGTATCCGAGGAGAGTGCTCAATCAAGGGGACAAAATTTATAGATGGATATGAAGAGATTAACCAAAGGGATGATAACTTAGTGGATACTAAACCATTATCAGGTAGAGAGAGAGATTAAATCAGAGAGGAAGAGTCAAAACTACAATCTATATTATAGGGTCCATCCCTAATTACATCTCCAAGCTCTCCACCTCAAACCACAATAATGTCAACTACAATAGCTAGTAATATATTAATTCCTCTTTTGGTTGTAAGTCCTCCAAGTCTGAATTCTTTAAAAACTTACTGAATTTATATAATAACAATTAGTATAACACATTATTTACATTATGTGTATTCTTTAAGCCAAATAACCTAGCCACAAGCTATTGCTACATTACCAATTTTACCTACCATAGCCCAACCTACTATTGTGGATCATATGGCCACTACTATTATGAATGTTTAGATTGCTTATATGTCTATTTTTTATTATTTTTAAGACCTATTAATCACCCTAGTGACCTATTCATTTTTTAGTAGGACCAGTCCTTAGTCCCCTGGGCTAATCAAAGGGGTAAATTTTGAAAACCTGGTGTTTACCTCTATTTTTACTACACAAATCACCCCTCCCAAGCCATTTACATAAATATAAATGCCTATTGGATGGGATACATAGACAAAGACACTTATATTTTCGATGCAAAAAGTAAAAAGGAAGGCCAAATACATCATAGATCACTAATTTATAATCATGTTATTGGTTGGAGGAAGGTTATTCCTCATTTTTCTATAATAGGGGCATCCTCCCTAAAGGCTCTGTTACCTCCAAGGAAATCCCCTTCACCTAGTTAAGGAGATAAGCCAACTAACAAGCCTAACAAGCACAATTGGCTTAGAAAACACCATAAATAGTAAATGAAACAAACAAAGCAAGAAGTTACACCAAATATCCCTTTATGGATTAGGTAAATGCAATAGGAAGAAGAAACCATGAGACAAGAATTTGTAATAACTAAGTAACCTACTGTTAATTTCCATTTTAATAGATATAAAAGCACTCTGATGAAAATCAAGAGGAAAAATATGATGGATGAAGGGAAATAGATAGAGCTAGAGTGGAGATAAGATATCTTCTCTCTAAATGAGATAAGGAAGGTGAATCATTCAGACCTAGATAGTATTAGAGAAGACCCTTACAGTTTTGTAGATGGAATAAGAGAAGAAATTAAGGAAATTTTTAGAAGTTTTGATCAATAAATACATAGGTAGCCAAAGGTAAGTACCATCTAGGCCCCCAAAAAGATAGTAGAAAATTTGTAGGGGATATCTAGGAATCTATTTGATACCATTGGAATAATAAGGTCCAAAAAGTCTACCTCCCAACCCAAATGGGGAGACATTCTTCAACTATTTTAAAAAATAAAATACCATTGATGGAAAATTGTCACATCCATTTTCTCCCATGAATATTTGACTCATTATTTAGTAGATTTGACTCATGTTTTTTTTGAGCTAGATTTGTATATACTATTTGGTTAATAGATCTATTAATTTTGATATCTATTGTATATGTCACATTATAATTATGATCATGATTTTTACAAAATTATTATATTAATTAGTTGTTATGGTCATTTTTTATTATTATCATGATATGGGATAACTACTAGTTTATTTATTGATGTTGATGAAAGATATTTTTTCCCTCACTAATAGTGTGAAGGGAGAGTATCATAGAAAATGGGGGAATAGATAGCTACAATGGGGATTGAGAGATAGCTTAAATGGACCCATGCACACACCATTATTATCTATTTGGAATAAAATCTATGATGTTTGTATTTAAAGTTCTAAACATTGATTTTTTTGATTTCATAATTATCTAGTGTGTTGATTATTGTTGTTCCTCACTACTTTATTCTTATTAGGAAATGCAATGTGTCAATTAGGTTCATTACTTATATATGTTTTTGGTTTATCATATTGTGCTTATAAAAATATTTAGTTGGTTTTTTGTATACAATTAATTTATAAATATAACATGGACTAGGTTATGGCATTGATTATCATATATAGTTACATATTCATACCTTATTTGAAATTTTGACTAATTTCAGGTTGAAAGGATTTTTTTTATTTTTTTATTTATTGTCCTAGTTTGAGTATTATTGATGGCATTACCATCTTCATGGTAAGGTTAAATAAAATTAAAATTTCTTAAGTCATGATTGGAAGTTAAAAATAATGAGTAATTAGGGGAAAATATTGCCCCCCCCTCCGCCAAGATAACTTTGTTTAGTTTCTATGTCAAATTTTTATTTTTGGTAGAGGTATTTGTTTTCAAATAAAGTTATGATTTATTTGGAAGATTTGATTTATTTTTATCATTGGATGTTTTTGAAAAAAGGGTAAATGGAATCAATTTAGGGTTTCTTTGGACTCATGTTATGATGAAAATGGTAAACATGAATGAAAAGTAGGTTTTGTGTTTGGTTATCATTGCAAATCGAGGGATGAAATCATCATGGAGGAGGGAAAACTATGTGGACTCCATGCCTAGAAATAGAATGATGACTACAAGATTAATTTCACATAGTTAAAGTGTAGCATTAAGTAAGGTAGTTGCATGTTATCAATTTGAAAAAGTTACAGGAAATGGAGGAAATCATGCAAGAGGTACATGAACATACAAAAAAGGATAAGGATGATGGGAGAATGGAAATAAGGGGAAACTTGACATAGAATAGAAGGTATTCTATACACACAAGAACAATAATATTTAGTATCCAAGTCAGTCTTCTCTTGTTATTTGAATAATTGTATAAATTAGTGCTATGGGTTTTCTGTTATAGATGTTTATGTGAAATTTTAAAAAAAAACTTATTTGTGAACATTGAAATTCTAGGTTTAATGTCCCAAGAATGTAATTAAATTCCATATTATAGCCTATAAATTCAAGATCTAAACCCATAATAATCATAAATCTAGATTCTTTATGTCGAGTTTCAGAACTATAGCTGTTATTGCAAGATCTAGGTTTTTTTGTCTTAAGATTTGTATGTAAAAAATTCAATATCATCATTTTGAGACTTGCATACAAAAATATAGGCACTTGACTAAAAATAAATAGATATTTGCCTCTTTTGAATACTTTATAATTATCTATTGAGGAATTACTATATCCTCATACATTTGTTTGATAGTTGAAAGTATGCCCTAATGATGCATAATTGTACTTGTATTACCAAAAAATGAGGGTTATATTCTAAGTTTAATTTAAACCTTAGCTATTATTTTGAGGTAATATTTGATAATTGGTAAGGGATGATAAAAATTAAATGAATAAAGGTTCATTTTATTGTATTTATATGATTACATATATATAAATACACACACACACACACACACACACACACACACACACACACACACACACACACACACACACACACACACACACACACACACACACACACACACACACACACACACACACACACACACACACACACACACATACATGTACACACATGTGCACATGCGCATGTACACACACACACATAGACATGCACATGTATGCATGTATGCATGAACACACACACACACACACACACACACACACACACACAATTATTCATACATATTGATTTGGTTAAAATACCATTGAGACATGGAAACATATTGAATTTAAAATGATTAATTATAGGTCTATGCGTAATATTTTGAAACCTGAGCTTAAGAATATTCCCATATAAAATACTTTCAGGTATGGTAGGAAGACTTCTTCTGAGAAATATGGAATAAAGGATATTTCTAATTGAATTTTAAGTTTGAAATTGAATCTAATTATTTAATATATATATGTCATTTTATCTTTGAGTTATTTAACAGATGAATACACATAGGTAGGAATAAGAGTGAACCTTATACAATAAGTTAGATCTAGAAATTCTAATGGAATGTGGTTATGTAATTGTAAAGCTACAAGATATAGATTGAGTTTAATTATAAATAGTTGGAATAATTAAAATAGATTCAATAAATGCTTTCTCAAAGTTATTTTGGGAAAAATAGATAGTATATCAGTTGCCTATTATGAGACGTGGATAATGAGTATCAATATAAATAATGGAAAAAATAGATAAACCATGTGGCCATTGGAACTTGCCATAATACTTTGATGAAAAGATTTCATTGTAAATCATGTATTGATAGTATGGTTGTCTTCATAATAAACCTGAGTTAAATTTATGTAGGAAACTCATATACCTAAATGTATTTTATATAAGATAAAATTATGTGTTTATGGATTGTCAAGAAAAAATGGTATAAAATCACTTTTAAATTTTATAATATCTAAGATGGTCCTATTAGATGGAGTAAGATAGTTATGAAATAGTATAAACACTATAGATTGTATTTATATATGGGTTTATTGTACATTTTTTATGTTGAAAAGATTCTATTGTGAATTTGATGGATGGCCTAGGAATTTCATATTGGTTGTAGATTAGTATCTATTGATCATATTGTTATTATGATAGAATGCTATTTTGAGATAAAATAATATAACTTGATTCTTTTTCCATCTTAATAAATATATCTACTATGGAATTACTTGGATTTAGGATTTATTATTGCTTACCTCTTTCACTAGTACATAGTAATTATTGATTTGATTTTGCATCTTTATTTATATACTATGTATGGATAACATGTACATATGTGAGAATGACAATGGGCAACTCATATACATACCCCATGATATCATTATGTCATGATTCAATAGTAGAGAGTTATGTGTGACTGAATATGTCTCAAATTGTTAAATCTAAATTCTATAATGAAAATTTTAGCTAAAGTAATGTTACAGCTAAGACATTGTCATTTCATTATACTTTCAATTTACATGTGTTACTGATATCATTTAGATAAGGAATAGATTTCATAGTTTATTTGATTACTATATGTATTAGTGTTAGTATATACATGGGTTCCAATTATTTATCTATATTTTCATTACTCTTATCTACCCCTTTACGAAGGGTAGGGACTTAATCAGAAGGGAGGTGTGCGGGAGACCATTGGTTTGTGGTTAGAGGTAAATAACTCAAATAATGGTCTCCATCTATCAATTGATTCAACTAGATAGAATTACACTCAGGATATATGATGGATCATGGATTTTTTTATGTAGTTCATACTTTATTTCTATACTATTTGAAATTATACTTCATTATACTTTATTTTATATGTATATTTAAATTAACAATGATTTTGTATTTATATATTATTCTAAAAATAAGAGAGTAGTGGTTGTAAATGTATTTATGATTGATTCATAGATCACATGGGTAAGTTCACAAAGTTGGGGGACAAAAAGTGGCCTATCTGTGGACATGATTTTCCAAAAATTTTAGAAATCTAAACTTCTATAGATGATTTGAGTTATCTACACTCCAAATTTGAAGATGGTGTAAGAATATGAAATGTAGACATTTGATTCTAGTTTCTAAAACACTATATGTTTTTTAAAAATAGTTAATTATAGCTAGGTCAAACATATAAAATTTCAAGAGGAACTCCTATTTTTTAGAAAACATAGTAGATAGATGGTCGTGCTACACACCATTTTTTGAGCAGCATTTAATATTATTTAAAATGCTTTGGGGAAAATTTAAATAAGATCTTATAGTATGTCACCTATACTTTTTATATTTCTGCAAAGAATAATTTTTTTTATGATTTTTTCAAGTAAATATATCCTAAATACTAAAAAAAATGGATAGCCATCCTTGTTGCATGCCTAACTACCTCAAAAAAAAATTAAAATCATTTTTTTAATGTCTATAGAATTAGGCATGTTTTGTTACTATATAACTTATTTTTCACTTGGATCAATAAAATAAAAATTACATGAATAGGTATAAACATGTATGTTTGCTTCATGTAGTGGTCTCAAAAAGGTATAGTTAGAAATCAACATAGTTTGAAACCTTAAATTAGTCCAAAAATTATAAAAATCATATTTTTGGAAAGAGGAGAGAATGCTTGCCATGATGGTATTAAGTATTTGAATTTTCACATTGAAATTATTAGTGTATTTGGAAATGAAAGTTGAAATTTTTTATTTTTTATCATACATTTCAAAAATCAATTGTACATTGATAGTCCAAGCCTTTGGCTCGAGAATCCAAGCCATACCTGAGCCAAAAGGAATGTGAATTTAATTTAAATTCAAATACCATTATTGTATTAATAATGAGATCATTTTATTAGTACTAGTAACGTGATCATGTTACTCAATAACATGATCATAATATATATTCTCAACACCCTAAAACATGTGGGAGTTTCACATGAAGGTAACTTTGGCCATAAACTTATATTTACTACTCTAAATGTAAAAATATAAATGTAAACTTATAATTTAAATTTATTTTAGTAAATATAAGAAATTAGGGTAACTTAACATATTATAGGTTTTGTCTCATAGTTGTATGCCTTATAACATGGAAAATAATTTTTTAAAATCCAATCTGGTTAGGACTTAGGTATTTTCACAGTCTAGGTATTAAACCTAGGGATTTTAGTACATAACTTTTACAATTAATATCCATTTTTGGTAAATGTTTAGTCATTTTTAAAGATTTTTTTCCTTTGATATTAATTTCTAGAATTTATAAGAGTCTGAGGTTTTTCAAAATTGAAGTTTAGAAACTATTCACTTTGAACTTGATACAAAGTAGTGTGATTGGGGTATTGTAGGTCATATTAATGACCTACACACATTAAATGACCACTTTATGTTAATTTAACTTGTTCATCATCCCTCCCTCATCCTTGATCACTTCTTAATTAGTCCTCATTAAACCTAATCACTCTCTCATCATTCCTCATTGTCCCTAATCACTCCCTCATTGACCCTCACTATCCCTAGTCATCTCTAATCACTCCCTTATCATCCATAATCACTCCTCCATTGACCCTCACTATCCCTCATCATCCATTATCACTCCCTCTCCATCCTTCATCATACTTAGTCACTCTTTCCTCATCACTCATCATCCCTAATCTCTTTGTCATCCCTATTTAGTCCCTCCTCATCCCTCCTCATCCCTAATCACTCCCTTATTAACCTTCATTATCTCTCATCATTATCATCCCTAATCACTCCTTAATTTATTATAAATATACCTTATCATACCTAATCACTTCTTCCTCATCCCTCATAATTCCTAATCAATCTTTCTTCATCTATCATCATCACTAAGCACTCCCTCATTGACCCTCACCATCCCTCACCATCTCTCATCAATCCATCATTGGTCCTCACCATCCCTAATTTCTCCCTCATAATTTGACATAAGTATATACTATAAATATATATTTTATTCCAATAATATGCTATTTAATCCATTATAATAGAAATTAACTCTTTTCTATGACTTGTGTTGTCAATACCCATTTGTGATAGTCAATTTTATTACTGAATGAATTGGATGATCTTCCAAATTTATAGTCAAGTAACATAAGTAATTACATAAAATAGAGTCTAAATTTTAGTTCATCAAATTATCTTTGTTGTGTATTTGATTAGATTAAAATTTATTTGGTTCCACCTTTGGTAGTTTGCTTTAAAAGATAAAAATTAAACATAAATCTCTTGTATAATTTTCTAATTCTCAGAAGATTTGAATCAGATGTAAAGTTATTTAGTGTTTCCCATTCTTGTATGACTTAAAGCTTGGTCAAGTTCACACATTAACTCCTTGTGTGTGTACTATGTCCCAAATACTTTATCTCTTGCATGAAAAATGAACATTATTCATGTTATCATAAAAATATGTTTCTGCAAAATGTGAAACACTATTTCATCATGGTGTAGATGTTCATCCCATGTTTTATAAATATTATGATGTCATCAAGGTAGATTAAAAAAATGGAATAGGTAAAGGGCCTGAGGAAGTCATTCAATATCTTGAAAATAATGAATTCATTACAAGAGTTAATATAAAATGCATAACCAACTAGTCAGTCAATCATTCCTTTGTTTTTAAGACTATATTCCAAATGTATGAAGGTTTAACATGAATATGATGATACCTAAACTGAAGATCAATTTTGGAAAATAATTATACACCATGGATGTGGAAAAAATGCATTAATATTTAAATGAGGATAATAGTTATTTGCTTTAATCTTGTTAAGAGGATTCACAACTTTGACACAAACATAATTGGGCTTATACAAGGCAATAATTTGGGCATGATGTGTCCATTATCCATGATTTCATGGATATACAACTTGATCTATTCATTCTCTTTAAATTATATTTTATATCAAGAGGTGTGAGATAGATGTAATTAAGGGATCAAATCAGTAGTATTGTTTATTGTATAGTATGTAGGAATGTATTTAGGTGGCTGACAGATATCCTTATATTCATCTAGTTTATGTTTCAATTATTTGGTCTTTATTATTTTGGGATAAACCACACTATGATATGGTGGCATAAGGATGTTATTAAATTTACTTATTACCATCAGTAGTATACTTATTATTATAACTTACAATATTCTTGTACTTCCTAGCACTAATGACTGAAAGCTTATGAACTAACTATGATAAATGGTATTTTATATCATGAAAATCTATCAAAACATTTAAAGGATTTAATTCATAGAATACATTTAAATGGTAAATATATGGTTGAATACATGAAAACCATCACACACCTCTAATGGTGAGATGTCACAAAGAATTGCATCTTAAAAACTTTGATTTTGTACACTAAGTGACACTACTAGGTGATCCAATTCTCAAGTCCTACACTAAACCACACACTAATGTATGGTTATGGATGATGTATAAATTTGAATTTCAAATTTTTAAAATATGATTTAGGAGAAATTAAATTCTTTTGACTTCCATTGGAAATAATGAAGTGTGTTAGGTCACCATTGATCTACATTTTTTAATGAAACAATATTTTTAATTCATATAATTTCTTGTTGGGGAAGTAGAGATATTTTTAATACCAACCATATCATTAGGTTTATAGTCTATTATCTACTTACTTTTTTATAATTATAGATATCTTGTACCCACTTATCGATATTTTAAATTAAATATATCATAGTGTGACACTCTTCATTGGATTGAATATTGAATTTATGAATTAAGCACCACTTTCCAATCTTGGATTACTTTTTCTAATCATTTTAAACTTATTTTCCATTATCTAGTATGTTGACTCAATCAATATACATAAAAATAGAAGGCCTTCAATATAATTATTGGGATCATAAAATGTCTTCATATGGAAAGCAATTTATTGGTTTAAGGTAATCACATAGCTTAGTGATCATCATGTATATACTAACCCATTTTGGTGCTATGGTGGTTTTACTTTCTTCTCTTTTTATTTTGGATTTTTAATTATGAATTACATCATTTATAATAGGCCCATTTTTTTTCATAGGTGTTAAATATTTATGTTTAAAATTTTCCTCCACATCATTTTGATCACTATGTCTTATATTTTATGCTAGCACTCAACTCTCCACTTGTATCTCCTAACACTATTAAACCCCAAAAAAATACCACCATCAAAGTACTAGATGGAGTGATTAAGGATGAGGAAGAATTGAGTAAAGGTTATGAGGGAATCAATAGGTATGATTAGGGATGGTGAGTGTCAATCAAGGAGTGATTAGGGATGATGAGGGATTTTAAGGATTAATGAGGGAGTGATTAGAGGCAATGAGGGATGAGTGATTAGAGATGGTGAGGTATGATTTAGTAGTGATTAAGGATGATGAGGGTTAATAAGGGAGTGATTAGGGATGATGAGGGAGAAATTATAAATGATGAGTAATGGTGAGGGTCATTAAAGGAGTGATTAGGGATGATGACAGATAAGGAAGGAGTGATTAGGGATGGTGAGATCTAATGAGGGAGTGATTAGGGATGATAAGGTATGGTGAGATCTAATAAGGGAGTGATTAAATATAATGAGGGATGGTGAGGTTCAATGAGGGAATGATGATAGAAGATGAGGGATGAGTGAGTGATTAAGGATGATAAGGGATAGTGAGGGTCAATGAGGGAGTAATCAGGGATGATGAGGGAGTGATTAGAGATGACTAAGGATAGTGAAGGTTAATGAGGGAGTGATTAGGGATAATGAATAATGATGAGATATTTATTAGGGGTGATGATGCATGCGTAAGAAGTGATTAGGGATGAGGGAGGGATGATAAACAAGTGAAATTAACATAAAGTTGTTTAATGTGTATAGGTAATCAATGTGACCTATGCTACTCTAATCACATAAATTTGCATCAATTTCAAAGTGAATGGTTTGAAAACTTAAATTTTGACAAACTAAGACTCTTATAAATGCAAAGAATTAATCCAAAAGGCACCAAAACATAAAAAAGTACTATATGTTTACCAAAAATGGACATAATTTTAAAATACTTAGGTTTAATAATTAGACCCTGAAAATGCCTAAGTACTAACTAGATTGGAGTTTGAAAAAATATTTTCCACATCATAAGGTGTGTAGATGTGAGACTAACTCTACCAAATGCTGAGTGACCCTAATTTCATATATTTACTAAAATAAATTTAAAGTATAATAAAATAATTGTAAAAATATAAATGTAAACTTATATTATTTCTTATAATTTAGAGTAGTAAATATAAGCTTCAAGACAAATTTGTCTTCATGTGTAACTCCCACATGATTTTATATGAAAATAACAATAACACAATCATGCTATCAATAATGTGACCATGTTATCAATAACATGATCACATTATTAATAATGTGACCATGTTATCAATAATACAATCACATTATTAATAATGTGATCAAATTAACTATTAACCAATATTCACTTCATCTACATGTTCATTTCTTCAATGTGTAAAACAATAGTAATGTGATCACATTATTATTCTTACAATAATGTGATCATATTATACATTAACATGATTGTGTTATGGCTTAGTAATTACTAAGCCATAATTTTAATAACACAATCATGTTAATTAAATACTATGATCATGTTATTTATTAACATGATTGCATTACCTAAAATGTCAATGGAATTATCCCCCAACTCTATGCACTTACCCACATTTGTATTTATAGTACTTGGTTTATTTTATTACATTGATGATCAGTTCTTTAGCTTATTGATTTATTTAATTATTGAGTACTAAATGAGTTTTAATTAGTTAGTGGGTTGATGTGATTATTTCATCTATTGCTTGAGATTCATTTATTTTTCAAGTATTAAAATTTTGTCTATAATTAATCTCAGTAGTAATGTTAAGACAAAAATATTTAGTGTAATTTTTGGTTAGCTATGGGGTCTAACATTGTGGTATTAGACCTTAAGGTTTAGCTCTCAGACCTAATGAGTCCACTAACAAAATTGTATTCTTTTAATTTCCATAAAAGAGAATGATACAAGGTAGATCGACTAGTGAGGGTCCTTATAATGTAAACCCTTAGGCTAATCCTAATCATCTAGCAATAGAGCAAACTACAAAACATGATCATATTATCACTATTATGAATGAAACACAAAACTATATAATAATTTATGAATGTGAGGTTCATGGCCTAGAAGAGAAAAATTAAAAAGAGGTACCTAAATAACACCCTACTAAACAAGAAGTTCATCAAGGGAAAAGGCACAGGGAAGTTCACTAGGATGCTAGAGATCAAGTAGCTACACAACTAGAATGCTACATGAAGAAATTGAATTGACCCAAATTTGATGGCACAATTTTGGGTGATAAAGAAAAATATTGGCTCATAAAGATGGAAAATTAATTTGAAATTTGAAATTAATTTAAGGTCACTAAAGCTATGTCAGGAGCTTACCAATTAGTTGGTGAAGAAGTAACTTGCTGGCTTAAAAAATTATTTAAATGAATTTGGATTCTACCACTACCATATGGGAACAATTTATGGCTATTTTTAGAGCACAATGGTTACCTTAGCTTTTTTTCAACCAAAAGTTGACATATTTCCAAAAATTGAGGCAATGAGACTTTTTTATTAAATAGGTACTAGGATTAGTTTACTAAGCTCTTAAAATATGTTATATAGTACCAAAAGGATGATCATTTACATTTTAATAAGTTCATTATGGGATTAAAACCCTAAATTGGATGTTAAGTGGATGTGCATGGACCATCCACTATGTATCAAGTGTTTAAAAAAGTTTTAAAGTAGGAACATAAGTTAAAATAATTTATAGAGGTCAGAGAGAAGATAATAAAAAGTTTGGTAGTTCCAAAATAACTTTCAAGAAGAAGAACTAAAAATGGAATAATAATTCCAATAATTGGTTCAATAATTAGAACACACGGTTTAGTAATACTTCTAGGAATAGGAAACCATGAGGCAATTTTAGTGAAATATTTAAGGGTGAAAATCAAACTAAGAGGAAGGGACCTCAAGGAGGATGATTTAATTATGGAGGATATCATTACGCTAAATATTTTCCTTGATGGAAGATAAATAGAAAGAAAAATAACACAACCTCTTCTTCACGGGATGGAACCTTCCAATAACATATCCACATAGTGATGGATAATTGGTAGGCTAAATTATAAGCCTCTCCTATCGAAGTATCAGTTAATATTTTTGGTCATCTAATTACTATTTTTATTGATATTGGAGATATTTAATATGCTTTATCTCTCCTAGAATGATGATTAAATTATCTAGGAAAACTAGTTTTATGGAAAATGCATGGTCAGTAAAGTATGAAAATGAGTATAAAGTCAAGGTCGATAGATGTCTCATAGAGGGTAAAATATGATTCCCAAAATTTAAAAATGTAGTGGATATTTATGCAACACCACTAGGGTCATATAATGTGATCCTAATAGTGAATTAGTTTTATATACATAAAGATAAAGTTGATTGCTTCCTAAAAAAGGTTGAGTTTTTGGATGATTTGAGAAACCAAACCCAAATCCAAGGAAGTTAGAGGAAGTTGAAGTTAAGGAAAATTTATATCATTTAGTTAAAGAGGGATAAATGTAAGTGATGTCAATCATTACTTGTAAAAATTGATGAAGTATTAGAATCCAATGAACCCACCTTGGAAGATTATCCATTTTTACAAAAAAATTAGGATGTTTTTTCTAGATGAATTTTAAGGTCACCTCAAAAAAACGAATTTAATTTCACTATTCATATCATTCTAGGGTTAAAACCATAGTCTAAGACACCCTAAAAGATTATGAAAATATATCTAATTATTTTGAAGGCCTAATTAAATGAGATGTTGGCCAAAGGTTTGATTCAGCTAAGTGTTTCACTATGGGGTGTACCTATAGTTTTTGTGAAGAAGGATGGACCCCTTCATTTGTGCATAGACTAAAACATGATTAATAAAGTAATGATTAAGAATAGGTATTCATTGACTTGTATTGATGATGTTTTCAATCAAATTCATGGTGATATAGTATTTTCAAATATTAATCTTTGTGTAAGATACCATCAATTGAGGATTCAATATGAGGATATTCTAAAAATAGATTTTGGAACTCATTATGGGAACTATGAACTCATGGTGCTTCCTTTAATATTAATAAATGCACCAACAACATTCATGAACCCTATTAATAGGATGTTAAAAGATTATCTCAATAAATTTGTCCTAGTATTTTTGGATGGCATATTCATCTACACAAAGAATGAAGATGAACATGTTGAGAACTTGTAGTTAGTTTTGAAACATTTACAAAAACACAAGCTTTATGGTAAGTTGTCTAAATGTGATTTATTTTAGAAGAGAGAAAAATACTTTGGAAATATCATCTCCATATAGGAAATTTTATTAGATCTAGATAATATTAGGGCCATCATGGATTGGCCAACACCTAAAAATGTACATGAGGTGCATAGTTTCATGGGATTAGTAAGGTACTATAGGAAGTTTGTACCAATTATTTTCAAGATAGATAACCTATTCAAATATCTTCAGTGGAAGGATAAGCATTTTTTATGGTTAGATAAGTGTGAATAAGCCTTTTAGGTCCTAAAATATAGGCTTAATTTTGCACCAGTGTTACGAATCCCAGATCTAAATGGTAATTTCTTAATGATAATATATTCTTTAGGAGATGGTTTGAGATGATTATCATGCAAGATGGTCTAGTCATGGCCTATGAATTTAGGAAAATGATGCCTTATGAGGTAAATTACACTTCTCATGATTTGGAATAGCTACTATAGTGAATGCCTTATAGGTTTGAATGCATTACTTGTTAGGTAAACCCTTTTAGATTAAGACAAATAATTTAGGTCTTATGTCTATTTTCACCCAACCCAACCTCGATCCTCACTAGAGGTGGTGGTCAGAATTTCTATTAGATTATGATTTTGATATCAATTACAAAAGGGTAAGGAAAATAGAGTAGCATATGCCCTTAGTCATAAAAGATACATTACAAATTTAGTTACAATTAGGATCACCTTTTGAGATTAGGTATCAAAATTCTCACCTAGAGATGATTTATACAATTAAGTTAGGAAAGATTTGGATGAAAACTCACAAGATCATAAATATTAAAGTTTTTAGTTTGAGAATGATGGGATTTTAAGGTATAATGGTAGGATATATGTGCATAATAAGTATAATTTGAGAAATATTGTGCTAAAATAATTTCATAATGCTCCATATTCAGGGTATTCTAGAGTAACTAAGCTAGTAGTAGAGTTAAAACCTTTATATTATTGTAAAGGAATTAAAAAAGATGTAGCTGATTTCATCTCTAGATGATTTGAGTGTCAGTGAGTTAATGTTGAACACATGCCTCTAGCTAGGTTTTTATACCCACATTTGGTACCTGATTAGAAATTCAAGTAATCAATATAAATTTCTCCAAATTTTTCATTTGTCTAGGAATTGTCATGATATGATCTTGGTGGTTATGGATAAGCTAACCAAGGTAGCTCATTTTATTCGTAGTAATATAATTGATGTTGCACCTATGATTTCCAAGAGGATTTTGAAATAAATTTATAGATTTCATGGGTTTCCTAAAAATATTATTTAAAATAGGGATCCTAAGATAACTTCCATATTTAAGTAGATTTTAAATTCAACATTAGGAACTCGATTGAATTTTAGTACAACTTACCATCCAAAAATGGATGGGCAAACATAATAGATAAATCTAATCTTGGAGGATTTGTTGAGGATGTATTACATGGACCAAAAATACAAATGGGAAGAGTACCCACCATTGGTTGAGTTTGATTACAACTCATACCAATTAGCTATTGATATGGATCCTTTTGAGACATTATATGGTAGGATATGTAGAACACCCATCAATTAGGATAAGCTATTTTGGACTAGATATGTTTTTTGAAATGGAATAACAATTTAAACAAGACATATTAGTTGAATTTAATGATAGTCATAAAAGTTATGCTAATTTGAAATGAATAACAAGGTAGTTCTCAGTTGGGGATGAGATTTTTCTATAGGCTAAACCCCAAAAGAGTGTAATAAAGTTTGTAAAATCAACAAGGTTATCACCTAGATATGTGGGGCCTTTTGAGATACTATAAGTAATCAATCTTGTAGAATATAGGCTTGCATTGACATAATATCTAATACAAATACATAATGTTTTTCATTTTTCATATCTTAAAAAGTATTATTGATCCTACACATGTTTTGGATTGGAATACATTATAGGTTCAGGATCCAAGGGTGATCACAATAGAACTAATCAAAATAATTGATACTCACAAGATTATCTTGTGTAATAAACAAGTATCATAGTGAAAGGCCTAGTGGGATCACTAATATGAGGATAGTGTACCATGGGAGGACTATAAGGAGTTTTTGAGGTTATTTCCTCATTTTTTACTTGATATTTTGTTGAAAATTATCTATTTTTCTAGTAAAAACATTATTTATATTATGTTAAACTTTGTTATATTTTAGAACTATTATTTGAAAACAAGTGTCATTAGGATGCTGACTAATTTTAGGTAGGAAAGATGTCACATCCAATTTTTCCCCATGGATATTTGAGCTATTAATTAGTATATTGTGTGTTAATAATTGATAGATTTGATGTTTATTTTGAGTTGTATTTGTATATGTTGTTTGGTTAATAGATATATTACTATTGATAGTTATTACATATGTCATATTATGCTTATGACCAAGATTTTTATAGAAATATTATATTCAATAGTTGTTACAGTTATATGCTAATTATTATCATGATACGAGATAAATACCAATTTATTTGATGAGATGGATGTAGAATATTTCTTCCCTCATTAATAATGTAAATGGAGAGTATCATCAGAGACATGGGGAGTAGATAGCTACAATGAGGATTGAGAGAGATAGCTTAATGGACCCATGCACACATCACTATTATTTGTCTAGACCAAAATCTATGATGATTGTATTTAATTTTCTAAACCTTCATTATTTCGATTTAATAACTACATACATGTGTTGATTGTTATTATTTTTCAATGCTTTATGCTTAGTAGGAAATGTAATGTGTCAATTTGGTTCATTGCTTAGATATGTTGTTGGTTTATCATATCATGAATATAAATATATTTAGTTGGTTTTTTGGTTGCATTAAACTTAGAAATATAACT